>BSBK01002634.1:1620000-1920000 GCA_027943335.1 Chamaecyparis obtusa
TATATGCGCTTATCAAAACAATTAAGTAGGTCGGCCTATAACCGATTACATTCAATGCTTCCAATTGAATTGGCTCAAGAGTGTTTACATAAAAACATAATTACATGTCTAAAACCTAAATACAATAGGCGCATAGCCTTTACAAAATAATATTATCATCGCTAATCAAATTACCAATAGTTGGATGCATACTCTATTCTGTTCTGGCATCCACTAGATGTACCTCTTCAACTGTCTGTATCTTCGTCATATGGTCTCATCTAATCATGTTCTCTTAGACTTAGCATGAGTACATACATATGAGCTTAAATTCAAGGGCACATACCATAACTAGGTCATACACACGTGCAGTGATGCTCTAACCTTCTGGTACTCTGCTAACTATCCAGTCTTCTATACTTAGCCAAATTTTGATCTTCTGATAATGTGCGCTAACTCCAAAACACTATGACTTTGTTGCCATAATGAAAATAGTATATCTATTCATATACAATAGTATATTTAACTTTCCCAAAATCTCCCCCTTTTTCATTGATGGCAACAAAATAATATGGAAAAGTTACTAACTGTACCCTTATACAAAAAACTTTGTAACATACTTTATCTTATATCTCCCTTAGACTCTGTACTATACATTTTCTTTACATATAAGACTCCAGGACTCCATATTCTATACATTAGTCCCCCTTTGACATTAATGACAAAGGTTCTGCAAAAATTTATCTATAAGTACTTACAGTGTGAGGACATCCAGATATGCTATATGTAAGTTTTGGATCTCTTGCTTCCAGAATGCAATCAATGCATTAACTATCTGTAGATGGGCGCATAAGGCATATTGCATCTTCTCCATATTCTCCAAGTCTATACTCAGACCTTGATCATATGTCACCATGGTGGCATCGATCTTCTTGATGTTCTGATTTAGAATATCTAGAGAGGGCGCAAGAGTATTCTTGAGTTGTGTCTACCTTGCCCTAATCTTAGACATCTCTTTTTCAATGTTTTCTATCTTTTCTAACTACCCCTGGTATACATTGTTGCACATGTTCACATTAGTGGAGGGGTCTTCTACTAATTTCCTTAATTTTTCTATCATTTCTTCTGCCTCTTGGATTTTCTTGTAATGATCACCAATCAGCTTATCCTGGTTCATACAATCAGCAATTATTTTCCTTCCCTTGGCTATGAATTCCTTCAATGAGGCTTGACCAATCTTTAATGAACTTAGGTCAAGTGAAAAGTTTCCAATTAGTTCTCTCAATATTTTCTTCATGTATTTATCTTCTGAAACTTGAGATGTAGATTCTTCCAAGCTATAAAAATTTTCTTTGAAGGCTATCAATATATTACTGACATCATCAACTAAATTGACCTTAGACACTTTATTGTTTGAAGGTAGCAGGCTATTTAAAATGTTGATTGATTCAACAAACAAGGGGTTTCTCATTACCTACTTCTCCTTTTCTTTCTTCGTGGCTAAGACACTGATCTTGATCAGGTCTTCTTCTCCCCAAGAGTCCAAACTAGTAGTGTTAGGTGTCAAGCTTGACAACAATGATGTTGATGGTAATGGAGTGATGGGAGTACTATCCATTACTTCTTGCTTTAATCTGATTGTCATTTCAATAGATGGCTCATCTATTGGTTCACTTCCTTTTACCTCTTCTTCTCCTTTCTTTTCTTCTATCTTTTCTTCTATCTTTTCTTCCTCTTTTTCTGTCTCTTTTTCTTCTTCTTTTTGTGTCTCTTTTTCTTTCTCCTTCTCTTCTTCTTTATCTATTAGATCTTCTATTAGTACGTCTTCTTGTAACCTAGGTGAATTGTCACCATGTAGGATTTTAGTTTCTTGTGTGCTCACAAAAGCTTCCTCAAATTTATCCAGGTCTCTATCTATGGCCACCATGGCTATCTCTACATTATCAATAATGATAGTATCATCTTTTTGAGTCTCTGTCATGGGCGTAGACTTCTCTGCCTCTATGGGTGTTTCAACTGTAGGCACTGAATCTTGAGGACCTATAAATGGTACATTTGTGGTCTCTAACTCCTTGGTTACCTTTTTGGGCACTTGAGCTATGGGCGCAGTAGGTGGATACATGTACCTATTTAGAAAAACCTTCTCAAAGGCTTTCTCTGTTTCCTTGGCTGTCAACTTGAAGTTTTTATCCATTATGTGTAGAGTTCTTAACTTTGTTCTTAGGTGCAACTTCACCAAATCTAGAAATAGTGTTTTCTCTTCTAAGGAACACACTGGGAGACTTTCATCAAGAATCTTTTCCCTTATCCTAGGATATTCTTCAATAGCCCATTTCTTCAAGGATTCCAAGATATTCCAAACATTATAAAAAATGACTGTCTTAAGTTCCAAGACTGTCTTCTTGAACTTAATCATATGTTTGATGATCATTCCATGAATTTCTGATTTATCTATTTCACTATACATCTCATAAAACTTTCCAATTTGATCCAATCTTCCTTCATCAACAATCCTTTTATTCAACACTTTAAGACTAGGTCTGAAACCTACTTGTAGAGGTGCTTGAGTGTTCTTCTTACTTATGGTTTCTCGTGAGGATGGATGACTAGTTCTAATTTCCTTCTTCCTCTTAGGCATTTCCTTATACTCAGGAGGAGCTATAAGATCAATTATTTCTATTGGTGCAAGAGGGATAACATCTATTTTACCCTATTTATCCTTTGGATCATTTGACCTTTCAACTTTGATCTTCTTTAACTTAGGATCATCTTCCTTAGCTTTTGCTGTAGATGCGCTCTCAATTCCCAAAGAAATCTTTTCTTGTCTTTCTTTGTCAAGGTCTACTTGTGTTACTCCATGAATTATGAGTATCTCAGAAGTGACATTGGCTACTTTCCTCTTTGTTGCTGCACTGTTGAGAACTGCATCAACTTCTCTTGTCTTCTCTTCATAAGTACCCCACCTATAAGGTTCATTAGGGTCCTTAGGTACTGATAGTAGTACTGTAGCATAGGATTCCAAGATTTTTTCATCAACCTCATATCCAAGTGGATGGATCCACTTTGTTCTTGGCTCAACAGCTTCCATACAAGTTACATCAGTTTCTACCTGTATGCACCCTAAAATGGTCGCTTAGACTTTGGGCCCCATTTATTCAATTATCAAAAATCAATCCCTAAATCAATGCTTTGCAACATATTCGAATCAAACTTCTTGATCAAATTGTAACCATTTCAATTATTTCATTTCTTCCTGAGGTTTGAATATTTCATTAATTTTATTTAATTAATTAAGAAAAATAAATCCCTTTTAAATAAATAAAATAATATTATCTATTTGAAATAAATATTCCTTAAATGAAATAAGGTTATTTAATTAAAATTCATTTTTAATTAAATGATTTTATTTTATTTCATTAATATTTATCTTTAAATTATATTATTTTATTTTATTTAATTAGGAGAGATATTATTCTTTTAAATTAAATAAATAAAATATCTTCTCCAAAATATCTTGTGATGGAAAAGGAAACAAATCGATTAATAAAAGAAATAAAATAAAAAGAATTCTATTTTCCTACAAACTTGCTAAAATCAAATTTGTTTCCTCTTTTCCATTTATCCCACATTGCTGCTGAATTTGCATTCAAATCCACATTTTGTTATAAAAGGAGCCCTCCCCTTCTCAGTTAAGGATCATGAATTTTTACATCATACTTATGCTACAAATTTTCTTGAGTTTTATCATTTTGAGATTGCACATTAGTTTGATTTTATAAGCATTTTAGTTTAATAGCATATAGCTTAATATTGCATCTTAGTTTGATTTTCATATAGATATATTTCATTTGAATAAATTAGTTTATTTAATGCATTGCAATCATATTTAGATTAGTTTTCATTTACATTCATGGATTAGATTTAATAGAGATTAGCATTCTTGCTATTCATCTGCAAATCTCTCGTTCCGAATGTGAACTTGCATGGGTAAGTTAGTTGATCTGAGGGCCTCACAATATTGATCCCTGCACATATTCGAATAGAGAGCTGTGAGTCAGTTTGCAAGGACTCATTATTGAGTCTCCTTGCATGCAAGGATTCACAAAAGTGTCATAATTTTCGTGTTACATTTTTGGTGCCCACCGTTTACTGTTTGCATATTTCTCTTAGCAAAAATATTTCTCAAATGTTTAGATGTGCAATTTTCAAGTTCAATGTGATCGAAACTCTCTATTGCATTGTTTCTACCACTTATTACATATTTCTGCACCTTGAATATATACTGTGTTGTTTCACGTTATCAACTCGTTAAACATCTTTTGTGCTCTTTCTGCTACTTAAACATCTTTGCTTCATTATCAATTTGAAATGAATAAACTACTAAATTTATTTGTGTAAATAAATAAGCAGTTTTATTTGTTATCGTTTATCTGGAAATAGTCAACTCTTATATCAAACAAGGAAGATTATGTCACTGTCAGAGGGCTTGCGATATAATTATGGCTGTTTATGTATAATGGTGTCATGTGGGGCTTTACACATGTAGTTTGCCATTGATCTGACAGAGAAACTTGTTTGTTGTTTAAGAATTAGGATGAGTCAACTTTGGGTTTTGTCCAACTCTATGCATCCACATTTTTGCATACCCAATGCCCTGTTTCATGTGTAACCCACGGCTATAACATCAGAGCACGTGTTCCTACACACTATCTTCAAAGGCTTTTATGTTCGCTCTTCCTGAAACTGTGTCGATTGTTGTCGTGACTTCTTTGCCAAGCACATACGTATTCTAAATATTTGTGCATCATCTAATTGCAATTGTAACAGTCTAAATGCTAAAGCTCAGCCCGCCCCCAACATTTCCATAAAATCTGTATTGCAACAGTGATCCCCAATACCGGCTTTGTTTTTAGGCCACCGTCTTTGTTTTGACACCACGGCTTGTTCCTTTGCTGCATCATTCACTTTTTGTCTGCTGCTTGCTGCCCTGAGGATCTGTTCCAGACCTCATGCTCAATCATAACAATGAAGTCTCGTGAACTTTTTTGGCTGGGCAAATGGCACCTATTGGTTTAAATCTTCCCATTTGCGGTGGTCTTTACAATCCCCATCTGCAATCATCATTTTCAGGATACAAATGATTCTTTAAGTTCACACTCAAAATGAATTTAAATTGCACGCTTTAGACATAATGAACCGGGTTTAATTCCTAAACGGTATGCATTGAATGCATGAATAACTGATACAGCTCATTATTGTTTGAAAGGGGACTTTCCTTAGTCTTTTAGCTTTTTACGTAGCTTTAGTTTTTCTTTTCTTTTTTTGGTTTAATTAGATTTTTTTTTTGGTTAATTTAGTTTAGATTTTTTTAGTTTTTAAAAAAATTAGATTAGATTTTTTTAAATTTTGTTTTTTTAGATTAGATTTTTTAATTTTATTAAATTAGATTAGCTTTTTTTTAATTTTGTTAAATTAAATTAGATTTTTTTTTTTAATCTTGTTTAATTAGAGTAGATTTTTTTTTAAATTGTTAATTTAGATTAGATTTTTAATTTTTTTAATTTAGATTAGTTTTTTTTTCTTTAATTATTTAGTTTAATATTAGATTAATTTAATTTTAATTTTAGTTTTGTTAATTTAATCTTTAGATTAACTTTTGTTAGTTAGTTAGATTAGTCTTTTTTTTTTAAATTGTTTATTAGTTTTTTAGATTTTAGTATTTTCGTTAATTTTAGATTTTTATTTTTAATTTTTCTTTTTGTTTGTTGTGGTGAGGAGGTAATTTTTTTCTTTTTCTTGTGGGCATTTGCAGGTGCTTAAATTTTGGATTGCAGATCTTTGGACCTAAGGTACATTCTCACAATCCCTATAACATTTGGTTTGGGCATTAAAATTAAGCTCTCATGTTTGGCTTGAGTGTTACACATGTTCCTAGAACACATTTCTTTTATGCTCTTAAGGGGAAATAAACAAACATAGATTTTCTTTCATGGAAGTTTGTGTTTAAGTGCATGTGTGTCTTTTAACATTAAGTAATTCTCAGTTTCAAATATCAGTAGTATTGATTAGCAGTCTTAGATTACTTGTGATTGATCTAGATTGCTATCTTGGGTTATTGGACTCGCTAATCTGCCAGCCCCTCATTCCACCCCGTGGTTGCAAGGTCAGCGCCACATTAAAGGGGAGGGGTCTATAGGAAAGAAGCGTTAATTGTTCCACTAGGAAACCCTTTTGTGCTTTCTAGAACTCACTTGTTTTCTAGGTTGTGGACTCATTTGTAGCTTGTGTGAGGTGTTAAGTGTTCCACCTTGTGGACTCACCTCATATTTGTTGTAAGCATTAAGTGTTCCACCTTTAGTGCTTTCCAATACTTTTTGATAGAGAATTACTTACTTTTTCATTTTTAGAAGGCCTACTTGGGGATTTCATCACCTCAAGGGATGACCTTAACTCCCATGTTCTGGCGGAGTATAAATATCGAGAGGTGAATCCAAAGACACCTCTCTTGCAAATGAGTTAGATTTCACTCTTGGCTAAGCTTCAAAGAACTTTATACCTTTGAGAAGTGAAGGAGGAGATTTGGGTTACCGTCTCCCCCCAGCTGTGTGATTTTTGATTCTTCTCATCTATGGATTTGGGCCTCACATACCTTGCGTATATCAAGGACGCCCTTTAGAAAAGCCATGTATATCCTTCTAGATAGCTTGCTAGGATGTTGTTGTGTTTTGAGTGCTTGCTAAAATATCTTCAAGAACATACACAAGTAGCATCTTTAAGGAGTAGCATACTAAGTCACTATTCTTGTTCATGTGCAAGGTTGCTTTGCCCCTTGCTCATTGTTTGAAGACAATTGCTTGCTTGAACTCCCTGATTGCTGTCTTATGTGCTTGATACAAATCTATTGATATACTTTCTTGGTCTTTGAAAATGAACAACAAACTGAAATACTGAGTTCTTCGATTAGGTGACTTGTCCCAGTTCTAGAGACCTATTCTTTATTTAGGATTCTTGTGTCCTTGATCTTTTGAGTTAGTGATCCTTGATCTCATAAGTGATTTTTCTTGAGATTGGCAAATCAGGAACTGTTCATGTCAAATAGATAAATTTTTAAACTCTTTGATAACACACTTGGAGAATGCTAGTAATCTCTTCATCCACCCATTTTCATCACATTCAAATTTAGTACTTTGTGTAAGTCATCCTCCTGATCCATATGTGCTAGGGTATTCACCCAAGAATTGAGCACCTCTATGGCAGTGTTGGTTTGCACCTATTTGTAACAGTTCTATTTCACCATTTCTCTCAGACAAGAGAAAACTTTTACTATCCTAGTCTAGTATTGACATTTCCTAGAATTATTTGTTTGCCTGAACTCTCCCTTTCATGTCAGTAACAACAAGATATCAAGTGAGCCAAGGAAAGTGACCTCAGATAGTCTTCAACCAACTACCCCCAGTTCAGACTCATCAAAAGAGAAAGGAAAAGGAACCAATATTTGACCAGTCACCTAGGAGTAAGTCTGAAACCTGGTTTGACCCAAAGAGCCATTTTAGTGATTTGAGTACCCCCTCAGCACCTTCCCACTCAGGTATGGATATGAGTTATACCATGACTCAGCGGGAGAGGGAAGCTATGGATCAAACCCTTGATGATATCTATGAAAGACATAGAGACAAGATTTTGTTTGGTAATTCCTCTCATGATGCTCAACCTAGTTCACCCCCCATCAGCACTAGGTGCCTAGATGCACATCAACGAGCTGAAAGGCATGAGCGATGAGCCTACCTAGAATGATGGTCACAACATGAAGACCAAGACAATGAACCTGGTGATGCTCATGTCAATGCAACATATACCAATGATTTGTACAAACATTCAAGACCAAACTCTCCACTTCGAACAACCCCAAGGCATACAAGTGAGAGGCTAAAAAGAATTGAGTGGGAAAAATAGGCTGCAAAAAATGAACGAGCTGCAAAAGAAGAAAAAATTAGGCTTCTAGAAGAGGAACAATGAGCCTTGTTGGACATAGAGAGAAAAGCATTCCAAGAGGAGCAAGATAGGCTGTTAGCCCAACAATTAAACACTCAATTCAACAATAGGGGTTCTAACAGTGGAAATAATTCTCCTCCCTCCACCCCTTCCAGAACACCAAGAAGTAGAAGGTGGTCAAGAACCCCTTCTCGATCTCCTAGTCCTAGAGGAAGAAGGGCCTCTCAATATGCTCACTATAGGAGGAAAACCCCTCCCAGAAACTCAAGACCACACTCCCAACATGTACATCATGGTTCCCAACATGGAGGTGGCATCTCACATTATGACCTTGATACTCAAGACTTTATGCGAATGCAACAAGAGCCTCTATTCCAACAGTATGTGAATAGGTATTTGGAACAAAACAAAGATAAGTTCTTGGAAAGTCTAATCAACAAAGGTGCTAGATTCCCTTATAATTTTGATGTGGACAACAAAATACAAAAGCAAAATCCCTCTCAAGAGGAAGAAATCCACCAAATGAAGAAAATGATGGAGAAAATGATGCAACCTAAGAGCTCATTCTCACTAGACTTGATTTGTCCTAATCCATTTGACAAGAGTGTGAGTATGAAAGATTTTCCAAAGAGGGTGGAATTCCCTCAATATGATAAATATGATGGCAGTGGTGATCCACATGACCATGTGTGCCAGTTCTATACTATGAGCTTTGAATTCCATCGGGATGACTCCTATTTGATGAGGTTATTCCCTAGAAGTCTTAAAGGACAAGCAATGGAATGGTTTACCAATATCACTCCCCCTGTCAAGACATTTAGAGAACTTGTTCATAGATTCATTCAACACTTCGCATATAATCTATCAAGATCTGTTACTATGTTGGACCTATGCAACTTGAAACAAAATCAGGGGGAACCCTTTGTTACCTTCTTGCAAAGGTGGAGGAGACAGTGCTCTCGGTATCCTAGGATGATCCATGAGGATGAAAAGATTGACATACTTGTCAGTAACTTGGTGCCTGAAATGAGATATGAGATTAAAAAGATAGTCTTCAATTCCTTTGACACCATGGTTGAAACTGCATGCCGCATTGAGGATGTTCTAAAAGAACAAGCCATTTTGACCAAACATAGCAACAATGGCAACAATAGTCAACACAACAACAAGGATAAAGGGAAGAACAACAATTGGAACAAGAACAAACAAGTTGTCAATGACGGAGTTGTAGACTCTCCCCAACCTAAAGATCAAGGTGTCCTTCACTTGTCTAGTGCAGGTCAAGCTATGAAGCTCAATGCACCTCCTCAACAAGAGAGCAAGCCATGGTATCAAGAGAAGCCCAAGAAGGAAAAATGTCAATTTTCCAAGCTTGGTGATTCTTACGAGGATGTTTTCAAAATGCTCATTGCCAATAATATTGTGCATCCACAAGATCCCACAAAACATTATATCCCTGACATTAAGCCACATTGGTGGGATGAGAAGGGTTTCTGCACATTTCATAATGGCATTGGGCATACCATTGAGAATTGTTGGAAACTCAAGCACATTATCCAAGATCTCATTGAGAATGGAAAGCTTAAGGTGGATGGACTGAACACCAATGCTTATCACAAAGCATTTAAAGAGTCATTGCCTAAGTATGACAAGGGGGAAACCTCTAAACCAAAGGATGGCAAGGATGCAATCAACTACACTTACACAATGGCAAAAAATGTGGTAAACATGCTTGAAGTTGTGGAGCCAAGTGTTAATATGATGAGGAGTAAGGACCCACATGGTTATGACTCTCCCATGTCTTTGACAAAGAACCTATTGTGGTGCTGAGAGGTCCTCATTCTAGGTTATCTTCTCAAGCCCTTAATGTTGTTACCAAGAGTCAAGGCCCTATTGTTCTTATAGGTCCTAGTTTAGGTCCATCCAAACAATCCAAGAAAGTGGCATCCAAGAATGTCACCAAGTCCGCCACTGCTCCCAAACCAAACTACAATCTTGTACATCAGTTACAAAAAACTCCAGCACAAATATCAATCTTGGAGCTTCTAGAGTTGTCCCCTAGACATAAACAGATCCTTGAGGATGCTTTGCGCACAGCAAATGTCCCAAACAACATAGATATCGACCAATTTCAAGGCATGGTGAATCAAATTACCAGCCCACATTTCCTCTCTTTCTCAGAAGATGATGACAAATCCCTAAGCGATCCAGACAATCTTGCCCTTCACATTGAAGTAATGATTCATAAAACCTGTGTTAGGCATGTGTTGATAGATGGGGGTGCTGGGCTAAATATTTGTACTTTAAGTTTGTTAAAAACTTTGGGCTATTCTGAGGAAGTGATTGATACTAGAAAAAAGATCACTATAAAAGCCTATGATGAGGCAGAAAGGAGTTCCAAGGGGTTGGCTACTCTTCTTGTTAGGATTGGCCCCATTGAGAAAGACATCTTGTTCCAAATTGTTGATGTTGGACCCCTTGCATAGAACATTTTATTGGGTAGACCATGGATTCATGACATGCAAGCAATGCCATCTACCTACCACTAGTGTGTTAAGTTCCCCTACAATGGAGTAGAAATTTGCATACCAGGGGATAGCACTTTATCAGTTAATTCAATCTCAGCTAATGTTCATGTCCCTCTTAATCGAGAAGCAGAGGATTATCAAGCAACTTTAATAGACTATCAAGACAAGTTTAAATCAGTAGACCTTGGCATGGGGGGGTATCAACTTAACTCTTTTGCAAAGATGCCTATTTCCCCTAGGTCCTATGGAAAGCCTTCACAGGAGATGAAACCATCTTCTTCGGCAATGACACTATTTGACAAGTTTGTGGAATCCTCAGTACCAATACAAGATGAAAAAGAGGAAGTAGCTATTCAAGATTGGATATACAAAGAGGAGAAGTACCAGCATAATGAAAATTTCTCCCCCTCTCCTAAGTCCTATGGGAGAGGATATACTTTTGTTAAGAAGATGGGTTATCCAGGATATGGCCCTCTTAGTCACAGGTTAGATGCTAGAGCTGAACCACTTAATCATGATATTTTTGGACGTAAGTCTAAGAAACTGGTTGGCCTAGGCTTTATGAAGAATAACAAGTGCACTGTCCCCATTCCTGATAGGCAAGATAGTGAAGATGACATAGAATATGTACCAAATTTGACAAATCAACAAGACATGACACATGATTGGGTACCTTCAACAAATCTCCTTTGGGGAGATTCCAAAGATTTAACAATTGACAGTCCTCCTATCCTAGCTGCGATAGATAGTGACTATATGAATGCAAGATTGACTATGGATAGTGTCTCCATCCCAACTGCAATGGATGGTGATAATTCAAATAATTTTGTAATTGAGAAAATTGCTAGAGGAGAGGAAACTCTTCCAAATCTTGAGGCTTCTACATCACGAGGCCCCAACAATAATTCAGAAATAGACTCTCATGAGTTTGAATGGGATTCACTCTCAGACGCAACAGTTGACTTAGATATGGATGTTGTCCATGCTTATAGTTCTCAACCTGACGTAGCTGATGAGTCATGTGTCAAATTAGAAGATTAGAACCCATGTGTCACATTAGTAGATGATTCTTCGCTTGATAGGATAAATCCTGATTTAGACACCTTAGAGGGATACTGGATAGACTCTAATTCTGTAGTCACCAAAGATGACATCACCTATATCCTTAATATTGAACCAATCATTAACCTACCCCTTATTGATCCCAACCTTATTGATTGGTCTCAACGTTACCAAGAGCCTCAACTCTTGACATTTCACAATGACTATGAGATCACCTGCTATCTAAATGCCATTGAACCTGTAGTCTCTTCCACCAGTGAACTGGCTACCACTATGATAGAACTTGACATCAAGTACCTTAGTCACAAGATAAAAAGAAAAGAAAAAAAGAATAAGAGTTCTGATGGTGAAAACCACTATGTGGCGGTGTCAGAACCAAAAAAAGTAAAAATAAAAGACGTATCCAAGGGTGAAAACCTCTCTGAGGTGCCTACAAATGAGGTACTTGATAGTCTCCTAAGCTATTTTTAGGATAGATCATCAGTATTGGTTGAACCTATAGAAGCTATTAATTTGGGCACAGAAGAGGCTCCAAAAATTATACACTTGGCTAAATCTTTATCACCTCAAGAAAAGAAAGCCTACACTGAGTTCCTCCAAAAGAAGAAAATTAATTTTGCATGGACATATTCAGACATGCCAGGGTTGGACACTAATCTCATTATGCATCATTTTTCCATAGCTCTAGGTGTCAAACCAGTCAAACAAAAGTTGAGAAAAGTGCACCCTCATATAGCTCTTCTAGTGAAAGCTGAATTAGAAAAGCTCCTTAGTGCAGGATTCATTAGAGCCATAGACTATGCTGACTAGATTTCCAACATTGTACCTATTTCTAAACATGATAAATCCATCTGAATCTACATAGATTTTAGAGATCTTAACAAAGCATGCCCAAAGGATGATTTTCCACTTCCTAACATAGACATGATAGTGGACATGACGGCGGGCTATGAGATCTATTCCTTGATGGATGGTTTTTTTGGGTATAATCAGATCAAGATTGCTCCTGAGGATTAGGAAAAGACTGCATTCACATGTGCATGGGGTACTTATTGTTGGAACGTCATGCCCTTTGGATTGAAAAATGTAGGAGCTACTTACCAAAGAGCTATGACAACCATCTTCCATGACATGATGCATAAGAATATGGAAGATTATGTGGATGACACCCTCGCTAAGTCTAAGAAAAGAGGAAAACATTTGGCAGATTTAGAAGTAATTCTAGATCACATGGAAAAATTTCAACTAAGATTAAACCCCAAAAAGTGTGCATTTGGTGTTACTTCTGGAAAATTATTAGGATTCATCATTTCAGCCAAAGGGATAGAAGTGGACCCTGAAAAGGTCCAAGCCATTATAGACATGCCACCTCCGAAAAATATTAGTCAAATGAGGAGTCTTCAAGGATGCCTTCAATCCATAAGGAGGTTTATTTCACAATTGGCAGATAGAGCGCAACCCTTTAACAAAAACTTGCATAAAGGTGTTCAATGTGTCTGGAATGAGGATTGTCAGAAGAGCAGGGATCAAATTAAGGAATACTTGGCAAGTCCTCCCATCTTAATGCCTCCCATTCCAGGAAAACCCCTCATTTTGTATGTCTCAGCTACTGAATCTTCACTGGGGGTGTTGTTGGCTCAATTAGATGAACAAGGGAAAGAAAGGGCCATATATTATATTAGCCGCACTCTTGTTGCTTATGAGGTCAATTATACTATTATTGAAAAAGCTTACCTTGTAGTAGTGTTTGCTTCTCAAAAATTGTGACACTATATGCTTGCGCACACCATACACCTCATAGAAAAAATTGATCCTCTCAAATACTTGCTTGGTAAAGCCACTCTCACGAGTAGACTCGCTAAATGGATGATGATTCTTTTTGAATTTGACATAGAGTATATTGAGCGCAAGGCAATCAAAGGCCAGGTTATTGCAGATCAACTGGCTAATTTCCCAATTCAAGATAATATGCCCATTCAAGTCAATTTCCCAGATGAACATCTTATGTACATGACTGAGAGATCCTAGAAATTGTTCTTTGATGGTTCCTACATGCAAAATGGTTCTAGAGCTGGTGTGTTGTTTGTATCTCCTCATGGGTACACTATTCTCAAATCTTACAAGTTACTCTTCCCATGCACAAACAACATAGCTGAATATGAGGCTTTAACAAATGGACTAAAAATGGCTATAGAGTGGAATATCACAGAACTACATATCTATGGGGATTCTCAGCTGATCATCAATCAAGTCAATGAGAAATACCAAACAAAAGATGGCAAGTTGATACCTTACAAAAAAATGGTTGATTCATTAAGATGGTACTTTAATTTTGTCACCTTTCAAAAAATCCCTATGGCTAAGAATAAAGTAGCTAATGCTATGGCCACCCTTGCTTCACTTCTTCAGTTAGAGGAACATGAGTCCAGATATGAATTCCTGGTGGAAGAGCTATGTTATCCCATTTATGACTCTCAAGAAAGCCACATCATTTATACCCTTATCAATCATGAATCCTCCCGCTATGGTGCTATTTACTCATATCTCTGTGATGGCATCATCCCTAACACATTTAACCAATCTGAAAGAAGAAACCTTTTTCGTAACGCCTCTCGTCATTCTCTCATCTCTGGTGATTTGTATAGAAGGGGTCTAGATGGGACACTTCTTAGGTGCTTAGAAAAGGAGGAATCTAATCAAGTGCTAGTTGACATCCATGAGGGCATATGTGGGGGACATTCTAATGGCCTTTCCATGGCTCGAAGGTTGCTTAGGGCAGGGTACTATTGGCCTATGATGCAGATAGATTAGGTAGCTTTTTCCAAGTCTTGTGAAAAATGTCAAAAATATGGGCACCTAATACATGCTCCAAGTAGGGAGCTAATTCCTTCTATATCTCATTGGCCATTTCAGCAATGGGCCTTTGACCTTGTTGGGCAGATTCATCCCAACTCATCAGGTGGACATAAGTTCATTATCACTACTATTGACTACTTCACAAAATGGGTGGAGGCTATTCCACTTTCTGTTGCCTCAGGCAAGACAGTGTCTTTATTCATTTTAAACCATATCATTTGTCGATATGGAGTGCCATCTGAGATCATCACTGACAATGGAGGTCATTTCAAAAACAAGGACCTTACACAACTTTGCCAAAGATTTAAGATAAAGCAACATTGGTCCTCCATTTACTTCCCACAAGGAAATGGTCAAGCAAAGGCTTCAAATAAAACCATTCTCAAGATTTTACATAGAACAGTTCATAAGAATGGTAGAGACTGGCACCTACAGATAAATCTGGCCTTGTGGGCCTATAGAACGAGTATTTGTACTCCAACTGGGGCTACTCCTTTTTCCCTCACGTACGGCGCTAAAGCAGTGTTACCTTTAGAGGTTGAGATTCCGTCACTTAGAGTCTCTCTCAAAGGTCTAGTTATAGATGAAGATTATCGCGCCATGAGATTAAAAGAATTGGAACTTCTAGATGAAAAGCATAAAGCATCATTTGACCATATGAGGGTCTACCAGAAGCGGATGTCCAAAGCATTCAACAAAAAGGTTCACCCTAGAGAATTCCAAGTAGGAGATCTTGTTCTGCGAGAGAATCCTAAGAACCAACAAAATAGAGAACAGAAGGGAAAATTCAAACCTAATTGGCTTGGACCCTACATTATCACAGTAGCTTTTGGTACAGGTGCTTATTTACTATCTACTGAAGAGGGGGAGCAGCTCCCTGAGCCTATCAATGTTTTGCACCTGAAGAAGTTCTATCCTTGATGCCTATTTTGTTTGGGGGCATCCTTTGTAAATATTTATTGATCTTGAAAAAATTCAAAAAAAATTCATATATGATGCTGAAAAAATACAAAAAAAATCAAAAAATACAAAAAAATAAAAAATTCAAAAAAAATCCAAAAAAGAAAAAAGAAAAAGTGCTTTGGTGAAAACCTGGAAACAGGTGCCTTGGTAGCAAAAAATACAAAAAAATTATAAAAAGTCTTGAATAAATTCTTCCAAGTGGTGAAAACCTGGAAACGGGTGCTACTTGAGGCCTTCACACCCCTATTTCTTAGCATGCGTCCTCGACACTTAGCCTTTCTCCATCATGCCTTGTCCTTGTTGCCTTGGTTTGGAATTGGTCTTTGTCTTTGTCTAAGGGGCATCACTATGTTAGCTTTGGTCTCTTGGATATGCTTGTCTTTAGGACACCTCACAAATGATGTTTTTCAACACCAACCCAACTGTGTTTTTCAACACAACCCCCGACATCGAGTTTTTTTCAACACTTATCAATTTGGTCTTATCCAGTTTGGTCATGTGATCTTACCTGCTAGCAAGCATTCGATCCTTACCCTCGAAACTCAGTATCAGTTTACACACTAAAATTTTTAAATGCTACACTTAATGTTTGAGATATGTCCTGATCTTTTCTTTGTGTGTTGACTGATATTGATTTTCATTGAGTGTCCTTGTCTAATAAGTCTCTCTGTGATGCATAACTAGAGGACTTGGGGCATGGGGCATGTTTTTATTTGCTTTCTACTTGTGGGTGTTGTCTTCAACCTCTTGAGTGTCTCTTGTTGTCTCCTTGACACACTTAGGAAATTTAAGGCATCATCCTTGACTATTTTTGCACAACCATTCTCATGGTCATCCCGACGTTTATGCCTTGATGTGAGCATGGTTTTGCTACATTAAATTGGGTAAGCTAACATTGCAGTCATCTTGACCTTTATGTCTTTGATGCTCATGTTAGAATCTTTCCACATTCCAATCTGATATAAATCACATTCATATCTTCATAGTTGTGTCTGTGACTAGTGTTGATTGTGTGATTGTCTGATGTCCGGTAATAACGGCCCAATGATGAAAATAAGTTCTCTTACATTCTCTAATGAATGCTGAACACAAAAAACCTATGTTACCCATGCAAGTACACCTTTGCATTTTCATGTAGCTTGCATTATTTAGACTTCATGTTAAATTTGCACTTTTAGGCTGCATTATGAGTTTGAGAGGGTTTCCTTCATCTTTATTGTGGACTTTCAGTCAACTGTGGTCATGATTTGATCTTCATTTCCTTATCTTCTTTCATGATCTCTATCAAAATTTCCTATCTTAAACAATTGATTGATTTTGATGCATCCTCTTTCTTCTCTCCATTTCTTTCCATTTCCTTCTGAACTTCTATCTTCCATTCGCTTTCACCCCACTTCTTTTCTTCTAATTCAAACCTTGGGGAATAATTTTTCTTGCTGATCTACCTTGGTTTTGTGATTTTTATATCTTTCATCTTACATCAAGAACCTTATGTTTTGTTCCATTTGATCAAATTTTTCAATTTACTATTTCTTCTCTATCTCATTTCGATTTTGATCACGAGGGGGAAGTACCTACCAAACTTCAATCCTTGATTTAGCTTTATCAATTTATCAATTGCTTCTCTTGGGGCAACCTTGCTTGAGATTCTTATCTCCTATTTTGGACTTGATTCAACTATGTCTCATCCTTCAGCTTTAGCTTATGCTTGTCCTGATGTGTTCCCATTCGTCAAACACACATTTGGGTTGTTTTGTGATCCCAAATCGATCTCACAATGCAATTCCATTCTTTGACTGCATGTGATCCTGAGTCGACCTCACATTAGTCAAAGAGGGGCAAATGTATGCACCCTAAAATGGTCACCTAGACTTTGGGCCCCATTTATTCAATTATCAAAAATCAATCCCTGAATCAATGCTTTGCAACATATTCGAATCAAACTTCTTGATCAAATTGTAACCATTTCAATTATTTCATTTCTTCCTGAGGTTTGAATATTTCATTAATTTTATTTAATTAATTAAGAAAAATAAATCCCTTTTAAATAAATAAAATAATATTATTTATTTGAAATAAATATTCCTTAAATGAAATAAGGTTATTTAATTAAAATTCATTTTTAATTAAATGATTTTATTTTATTTCATTAATATTTATCTTTAAATTATATTATTTTATTTTATTTAATTAAGAGAGATATTATTCTTTTAAATTAAATAAATAAAATATCTTCTCCAAAATATCTTGTGATGGAAAAGGAAACAAATCGATTAATAAAAGAAATAAAATAAAAAGAATTCTATTTTCCTACAAACTTGCTAAAATCAAGTTTGTTTCCTCTTTTCCATTTATCCCACATTGCTGCTGAATTTGCATTCAAATCCACATTTTGTTATAAAAGGAGCCCTCCCCTTCTTAGTTAAGGATCATGAATTTTTAAATCATACTTATGCTACAAATTTTCTTGAGTTTTATCATTTTGAGATTGCACATTAGTTTGATTTTATAAGCATTTTAGTTTAATAGCATATAGCTTAATATTGCATCTTAGTTTGATTTGCATATAGATATATTTAATTTGAATAAATTAGTTTATTTAATGCATTGCAATCATATTTAGATTAGTTTTCATTTACATGCATGGATTAGATTCAACAGAGATTAGCATTCTTGCTATTCATCTATGAATCTCTCATTTTGAATGTGTACTTGCATGGGTAAGTCAGTTGATCTGAGGGCCTCACAATATTGATCCCTACACATATTCGGATAGAGAGCTGTGAGTCGGTTTGCGAGGACTCATTATTGAGTCTCCTTTCATGCAAGGATTCACAGAAGTGTCACAATTTTCGTGATACACTACCATAAAGAAAATGTTGTATTTTTTAACAATACTCTGGTATTCTATACCTCATCTACATTTTGGCCCTGAATGTCTTCAATTCTAGCATTATGTAATCCTTGAGTGTACTCTCAGTAGATGCCTTGAAGGATATATGTGGCATTGTAGGTAAACTCTTATCCAAATAAAAATCTAACACCTTTCCAAGTATGTGGAAGTACATGTATATGATCAAAGACCCAAACCTGATGTTTTGGTCTTGTCATGCTTAATAGCTCTAATGTTGTCTATCAGTTGTGCATGCAAGATCTCACACAGATTGAACTCACCATTTTCTCTTACAAGTCTTATTGCTACAAGAATAGTGGTCGTAGAAACACTATTCACCCTACTGGTGTGTTGAAACCTATATCCCAGTATCATGGACATCAATTTGATGTCTTTCTCCTCTATAGGATCAATTTTCATTATGTGCCTATCACTTCTTGACTTACATGTTTTCTCAAATATCTTCCTTACATCCTTACCCACTGGAAGAATGGTGTCTGACCTTGAAAGGCATGTCATTTCATGAATTAGGTCTCTTGTAATTCTCACTGGTACTTCACCTATCCAGAATAGGTCATCATGATTTATGTTGAGTAAAATCTTTATCCATTTAGACTCATGAAACTCAAATGCCTTAGCATATTCAATTATGGGATGGTTTTCCAATTGCGTGAACTCATCAAGGAAAGTTTTATCTAGTTTCATCACAGTCTCTATGTGCACTCTAATTTTGTCAAGTCCTACTAGTTCCTTCTTGCAGTAAATATATGCACGGATGTCTTCAACATGCATAACACCCATAGGGGTTTGGGAGAATGCTCCCTCTAAATCATCTAGGGTAGATTTGAAAGGGTGCCTCTTGAAAATGTATCTCTTTTTCTCCGCAACATCAAACACAATAGGAGTAGCCATAACTTACTTGTTTATCGCTTGAATTAGGTTTCCGAAAGACTTCTAAATCATCATGATGGATTAGGGCTTTCACAACTGATCAAATACACTTCTTCATTGGTGAATCACACTTCAATCCTTCTCAATCAACTACTGAGGCTTCTATGCTATCCAATTTCTCAAACTTGAATGCAATGAGTGATCTGTAAGTCTCTGAGTACTTTAAAGTGAAAAATTCCACCATTAATGCTTGCCACATAAACTAGACTTTCACTGAAAATATTCAACTTTTATTCTACAATCAATCAGGTAGTGCACTCTTGCACATAGGTTGTTCTAGTCTCCAAAAGGTTAAATCCAAAGGTGCATACTCTAAGGATGAGTATACTGGCTGTGCAGGGGTCTAGAGCTAAATTAGCTCCCCCTATGACCCTGAGGGTCATTCATCTAGATGTAGAGGGTGCATCCACTATGGATGCATCCAATACATGCTCATCTGCCTTATCCTTCTTTGCCTCTAACCAAATTAAGCTCACATCTTCTATAGCTTTCACAAAATTAACTTATCCTTCAATATCCAATATTGATTCTTCTGGCTTTTTAGGGCTTTCTTGACTTTGCATTCTTGATCTACAACACTTTGAGATGTGTCCAAGCTTGTTACAAGAGTGACATTGTCTAGCTAAGTGACCATTATAGTTACATATCTAGCATGTAATACTCTAGGAACTTCTTTCATTTGGTTGATTTTGATTTCTCTTATTTTGCTGAGTCTTCTTCTTCTTACTTGTTTTACAATTCATAGATTTATGACCAAATTTATTGCATGAATAATAGTAACCATTGAAAGGTCTTACCTCTTTACAATTCCTTGCTATGTGTTCATACTTGTTACATGCATAAAAAGTTCAGTCTACTAGCTTGCGCTCATCCTTAGATGGTTCAATATTGTCTTTAGTTTGATTTCCTATCTCCTTAGCATATGTGGTGTCTTCTGGTGCTTTCATCCTTGCTCGCATGTCATCATTTTGATTTTGTGCTTCATTGAATCCAATGTCATTGGTATCTCCTTTAAGCTTTCAAGCATATAACTGAGATTCTATTAGATCCTTTCTTGTGTGTAATTTATCAATGTGATTCTTTGCTTCTTTTAACTCAAATTACAAATTTTCTTTGTTGTTTGTTAGCTACAAGATTTCCATGTTTGCTTGCCTCAATTCTTCATTTAGTTGAAGGTTCTCTTTGATCTGTTCATCATAAACTTCTTGATTGTTAGTTAGCTTTTCAGCCAACTGTTCAATCTGATCTTTCAGAGATGTGTTCTCTTCATTTGGATTTTTGACTATCTTCCCTAAATCATTGTTTGAACATTATTTCAAATATTTTATTAGTCTTTTGATGACTTCTTGAGAATCACTGACTTTTTCTTTTAGTTCTTCAATTTCTTTTTCAGATCTATCAAGGTCTTCAAGAGCAGCTTCAAGATTCTTTTTCAAATGTTTCATCTCTGTCTTATCCATGATCTCCTCAAGTGGTTAAACTTCTTTGCTAAGGACCAGAGCTCTGATACTAATTGTTAGGAATGGGAACATTGAGAGGGGGGGTGAATTAGTGTTCAGTATAATTAATCTTTTCTTTTACTCTTGAAACTTAACTTGAATGCTTAAGTACTGAAATGAACATTAACATAATCAAGATGCATAAACATAACACATAACATGAATATGGTTATGGGGAAACCCAAATAGGTAAAAACCCTAGTGGGAATTGACACCCACTAAGAACTGCACTAGTGTCTTGTGATCCTTGTTAGAAGATCTTTAACCCTGTTAGGAGTTATCTTTACATTGCTTTTAGTACAGTGACCTTGTCAAGGGTCAGACCTTGTTAGGAGTCTTTTAAAATAACCCTGTTAGGGGTGGGGACACATTGTCCTAGAGCTCACTACTCAAGTGGTGAAGGCTACAACCTTCTGATCTTAGATACACACTATATCTGCTGGATGAACTGGCACTATGACACTGCTTGTCTGATCAGTTTCTTTGATAGGCTGATGCTTTGACCTCTTGCAAATCTCTAATAAATCTTAACTATTCTTCGCACACTTCTTCTCTTCTTATCTCAACTCTATATCAACTTACATGCTTATTACAAAGGGTGCATCTTATATTTATATGCGCTTATCAAAATAATTAACTAGGTCGGCCTATAACCGATTACATACAATGCTTTTAATTGAATTGGATCAAGTATGTTTACATAAAAACATAATTAGATGTCTACAACCTAAATACAATAGGTGCATAGCCTTTACAAAACAATATTATCATCGCTAATCAAATTACCAATAGTCGACTGCATACTCTGTTCTGTTCTAGCATTCACTGGTTGTACCTCTTCAACTGTCTGTATCTTCATCATATGGTCTCATCTGATCATGTTCTCTTAGACTTAGCATGAATACATACATACAAGGTTAACTTCAAGGGTGCATACCATAACTAGGTCATACGCATGTGCGTCGATGCTTTGACCTTTTAGTACTCTGCTAACTATCTAGTCTTCTATACTTAGCCAAATTCTGATCTTTTGATAATGTGCGCTGACTCCAAAAAACTATATGACCTTGTTTCCATAATGAAAACACTATATATAGTCATATACAATATTATAGTTAACTTTCCAACACTTGTATCATTGTATTAGTTACTCTTGAAATTTCATATTGTACTTTGTATTTGGTTATTGTTTGCATACCATGCAACATGTGCAAAGGATTCCATTTCAATATGTATATGTTAGAATGATTTTAGAATAATTGAGAGGGGGGTGAATCAGTTATCCTTAGGTCCAGATGTACCAATTAAACCTTCTATCTCTTCAACAAACTTAGAGCTTAATCAATAATTTATGCAGTCTCTATAGCATATATCAATAACATAAAAATTGTAGTCCACTGTCTAAAATTAATTAACTTGTATAATATAAAACTTTCAACATCATTCACATCAAATAAAATTTACACAAGTATAAAACTAGGATTTATTATGGAAACCCAATTTGGGAAAAAACCACTTGTAACATGCTACTGATTTTCACTCTTCTGAAGTGAGCTCTATGAGAAGCCAACCCTATTAAAGGTTTACAATACACACTATTAGGTGTGATTCTATTAAAGGATTCAATCATCTTGTTAAGAGTGGCCTAGTTAGATGGCTTAAGAACATTCCATAAAAATGTCACCTTGATTAAAGGGTTTATACAATGACTATTAGGTCAACCTTGATTAAAGGATTTAATTGATACAATGGTTAGAAAGTAACAATAGGTTCTTATTTGAAATATAAAACTCACTTTGCAAATATAGATCCACTTTGCACATATGTTGATTAACGGACTAACCTTCATTTCCATCACCATCTCTGATCTACTTGGAATTCTCTTCAACAAATCACCACAACTCTATACATCTCTTTATAGCTTCACCTTCAGCCTTATGCTTAGATTCATTAGTCAATAACATCAAATTCTTCCACACCTACTATAACATCTCTATTAGGTCATCAATATACCTCCTTGATCAGGTAGATTATCCTTTTGCCGCTTAATCTCTTTCATAGATCTTAGGTTTTGGTTAGATTCATTGAATCCTTCCATCACTTTGTTATCCTTCTTTTCCTTCTAGATACATCTCCAAACTTCTCTTTAAATCCATAAGAAAAATATTTACCATGCATTAAATGCTCCATACCATTCATTAATAATCTCAACATGTTACATATCCCAAGAATTCAATTATGTCAGTTGGGATTCTCAATTCTTTTTCAAACTGTAAATTACTAAAACTCGATCAATATTGTTTTCATCTCCTCGATCATTGCTGGATATCTCGTTCATTGTTAAAAATTTCTTTCTCAGAAGACACTATCTTTTCTCGGCAATTATCTATCGCTCAGCAATTACTAATTCTCAGTTGATACTAGATTTGCTTGGCTTACACTAGCACTTGGCCAACACTAACATCACTCGGCTTAAACTAAATTTCTTCAGTTTTTCTCAGTTAAGCATATGTTTCCAATCTTTCTTCTTCACTTGGTGTTAAATATAAACAACACATTACCTTGTCAATGTGCCAACTAATCAAGTACCCATTGAAGTATCACATAATTCAACCTTTCCTTAGGTCCTCTTGTTATCTCCTCTTTTCAAATCCTCTTCATCAATCAAAATATATGATACTCTCCTAGACAACAACTATCTTACCAGTTAAGGTTTGACATCAATGACAATATAAAAATTGTTTCAATTGTAGTTTCTAACAATCTCCCTCTTTGGCATTGATGGAAATGCCACATGAATTACCACATGATTTACC
The DNA here is from genome assembly GCA_027943335.1 of Chamaecyparis obtusa. Lineage (NCBI taxonomy): Eukaryota > Viridiplantae > Streptophyta > Pinopsida > Cupressales > Cupressaceae > Chamaecyparis > Chamaecyparis obtusa. The sequence continues at coordinate 1,643,540 of BSBK01002634.1, forward strand.
ATATAATTCAAAACTATTGTGCATTAGATCTTCATTAATATCCTTAGCTTCATTCTGATTCACATTCAACACATCCAAGTACCAGCTCCCTCATGGATAAATTTAGCTTTTTCTGTTCACCGAATCTCTCTTCTGTATCTCTCCCTCCAGTTTTACTCTTGACAATTTTTTCTAAATTTCTCCCTTAATGTTGTATCTCTCTGGTTCATTGAATTTCTCCCTCTTTGACAAAAATGCCAAAGAAAGTTGTATCTATCACTTGCATCTTTACCATGTAGATGTCTTCATGTCAGTTGTCTAATTTGTATGATCCCTCTATCATCTTTCTTATGACTAATCAATATCTTTTGTTTTTCTTCTCACAACTCTAGGTAACTCCTAAAGTGTGACCTCTTCTACATCAATTTGTTAGATAATTTGATTAGCACATTTGATGCAGTGCTCCTATATGTTTCTAGGTAGCCTTAGTTAGGGGAATCACCCCTAATTTACCTCTAATATATTCATGAGCATCTTTAGGTAATGCTTTTGTGAATATATCTACTAATTGTTCCTTTGTATTCACATATTCCAATCTCACTTCTATGTCTTGAACTAACTCTCTCAAGTAATGATAATTGATAGAAATATTCTTAGTCTTAGTGTGCATCATAGGATTATTTGATATGTTGATAGCACTTGTGTTATCACAAAAAAAAAAACAATTGGCCCAGTGATTTCCTCCTTCATACCTTTTAACAATTGACTGATCCACACTAAATTTAAACAATTTACTCTTGCTGCTACATACTCGGCTTCTATTATAGATTGGGAAATGTAGTTATGTTTCTTGCTTGTCCAAGAGACTAATCTCTTTCCTAGAAAGAATGTACCACCACTTGTACTCTTTTTTTCATCCATGTTTCTAGCCCAATCTACATCATTGTAAACTTTCAGTTCAAACTTATCATTCTTCTTGTAATACAATCCATAGTCCTCTGTTCCTTTTAGATATCTCAATATCCTTTTCACTGTCATCATGTGTCTCTCTTTAGGATTTGCAAAAAATCTTGCAACGATCTCAACTGCTAGGGAAATATCTGGTCTGCTATGGACAACATATTGTATATTTCCAATCATAGATCTATACAAGGTTGGATTCACTTCAATTGTATCATCAATTTTTGATAAATTTTGTCCAGTAGCCATAGGTGTACTTATTGGTCTAGAATCTTCCATACCAAAAGTTTTCATTATTTCCTTGACATACTTAGATTGAGTAATATAGATACCTTTCTTCATATGATAAAATTGCAAATCAACAAAGAATTTGATCTCACCAAACATAGACATTTTAAATTCAATTTGCATCTCATTTGAAAAGGTTTGACATAGGGCATATTGTCCTCCAAATATGATATCATCAACAAATATTTTAGATAATAAAATCCCTTTACCCTTTTCAATCTTCAAATACAAATTGATGTTTTCATTTGTCCTTACAAATCCAATCTTTACCAAATAATTATGCAATCTCTCATACCATGCTCCAGGGGCTTGTTTCAATCCATACAATGCCTTGTGTAGCTTGTAAACCATATTTCTTTTGCTTGGGTCAAAAAATCTTTCTAGCTATTCAATGTATACTTCTTCTTCCAATATTCCATTCAAAAATGCAAATTTGACATCCATTTGATAAACTTTGAATCTTTTATAAGCTGCATATGCAAGTAGAGTCCTCACTACTTCCAATCTTGCAATTGGGAAAAGGTCTCCCCATAGTCAATGCCTTCTTCTTGTGCATACCCCTTGCATACCAATATGGATTTTTTTTTAGTGACTTCTCCATGTTCATTTAGGTTATTTCTGAATACCCATTTTGTTCCAATAAGATTCTTGTATTTTGGTCTTGGCACTGGTATCCATGTTTTGTTCTTTTCTATCTACTCTATTTCTTCATTCATGGCTTGTATCCAGTCTTCATTCTCTAAAGCATCTTTTACTATCTTAGGCTCAAAGTCACATAGTAAGCATGTATGATCTTTCAACTTACTTCTTTTCATAACTCCAGCTTCCTTATCTCTAATGATTTTTTCAGGCTTATGATGTCTTCTTACATATTGTGCCAATGTAGGTTTATATTATTTTCTACTTGTTCTAGATCTTTAGGTTCATCTTGTAGATTCTCTGTCTCTTTTTCTGATTGTTCGAAGACATCCTCCTAATGCTCGGAAGGCTCATACAATTCCTTGGCTTTTGGTTTAGGTAAATTACTAGCCTCTCCTTCTTCCATGTATACAAAAGATCTATAATATTGAGGTTCTTTCTTGCACTCAACTTCATTCTTTTATGCATATTCATCAACTCTAACATTTTCACTTTCCACAATTTTGTTAGTGTCAGAATTCAAACACTTGTAAGATTTTCTCTTAGTGGAATATCCTAGGAATATGCCTTCATCACTTTTTTCATCAATTTTTTCATTCCTATTGTCTTTCAACATATAACATTTGAGACTCATGCTCGCTCTGTGCTCTGCTAGGTTTTTTTCACCTTGCGTCCATTTCTACAGTCCTGTCCTTCGCACATACCACAGTTATTGCAGGAAATAGCCTAATATATATGGCTCTGACCACTTCCCACCAAGAAGTTGATGCTAGTGTTGGTGTGGTTTTGGATAACAATGGTGCCGCCAAGAAAACACTCCCACAATTTTGTACCCAAAGTATTCCATGAGGTATGGCCCAGCCTGATATTGTTTTACCCATTAATGAATTCAATGATGCATGCACTTGGCTTGAATCACACACCCTGATTGGTTATTTTCTGGGTCGCAACCCCCCTGAACATGTTCTCAAGGACTGGGTTGTGAAGAACTGGATTCCTCATGGAATCCACCTGGAAGGCATTCAAAGCCTTACCAAAGGCTTTTTTCTTTTTCTCTTTTCTAACCCCTCTCATGTGGATGCTATTTTTTCCAAAGGTCCCTGGAACCTCAGGGCCTCATTGTTAATCTTCCAACGCTATTCTCATGACTTCTCTATCTCTGATGACAAGAAGCTCAAGGTCCCAATGTGGGTCAAATTCCCTGGTCTTCCCTTACCTTGTTGGCCTTTCATGCAAGCCATAGCGCAAAATCTTGGTAGGGTTATATGTCTCAAGCACGACCATTTTCTTAATCTACGCCCTCACAAGAGGCTCTGTGTTGAGATTGACCTTTCTAGGGATCTCAAAGAATCCATAGAGATTCAAGTTGGTGATACCACCTTCACCTAGAAGGTGCTCTATCTTAACCTTCCCAATACTTTTTATCAGTGTCAATCTGTGGAGCATAAGATTAAGGACTAACCTTTGGCAGTGCCTCATACCAAGCCTCCTCCTAACGATGCTAGTTCACAGTTGGCTAAGGCTGGCAAGAAAGAAGAGGTTAAAAAAGATGAATGGGTCACTATCAGTCACTGTAACAAGCCCCAAAAGCAACCTATTTTGGCTCCCGCCTCCCATCTGCCACCTTCTGATAACATGGTTTTCTTGGAAACCCCTGTTATCAAAGTTTCAAACCCTGTCTCGCAGGGGAAATTTGTTTCCATTGCCCAGGCTTTCGCTCCTCTAGCCTGCATGCCTCTGATGGCTGCCAAGATTGTTTCTTCCAACTCTTTTTTCTGCTCTTGTAGCCCTTCTGGGCGTGCTGAGACTAAGTTCAATGGTTTACAAGACAAGCGGTATAATATTTCTTTAGAATTTTCTGGGTTTGTTTTTGCCCCAAGATATTTGTCTAATAGCTTTGAATCCCTTAGGGACGAGGCTAGAATGGATGACACTATTATTTCATGAAGTACATCTCATGGAATGTTTGTGGGTTGACAGACCTACACAAAAAATATTCTGTCAGGGATTTGCGTAAGCATTTTTGTCATCTAGATGTTTTATGCCTCCAGGAAGTTAAGATTTCAGGTTTCATGCTTGATGTTTCTTGTAAAGTTATTTGGCCTAAGAGCCTTTATCTTTGTTCTCAACATGAGGCTAGCTAAGGTGGATTTGTTACTCTCCTCTCTCCTCATTGGAATTCCCTTCTGGTTAGCCATGGTTTCAATCTCATGCAACGGGTTGTTTGGGCCACTTTCATTGTTAAGAATCATTCCTTTGGCATAGTTAATGTTTATGCTCCCAATGATGTTGTTGAGAGATCTGATCTGTGGCATTGGCTTGCAGATTCTCTACCACCTACTACCTAGCTTGTTTGTGGGGACTTCAATATGGTGGAGATGGCATCTAACAAGGATGGTTTTGTACCATTTCGATGGACAGCTAGTGAAAGAGAAGCCTAGTATTACATGCGTAATAAATTAGGGCTTTTTGATCCCAATGTGGGTCACCACCATTCTGATGGGGCCTAGCACACTTGGTCTAATTATAGGGCTTCTTCTGACATAATTCATAAAAGGCTTGATCGTGCTATGATCTCAGCTTAATATTTTTTCTCCTTTTCTAAAAAGCAAGCCTTACCAGTCACTCCTCTTGTTGATGTGACCTTGTCAGACCACTTTCCCATCCAATTTAATATTGTTTGGCAGACAGCTAAGGCTAGGCCTCCCACCACGCAATTTTACTTTAATACTTCTTTCCTTCATCATCCTTCTACTGTGGCCCACATTCATTGGGTTTGGAACCTTGAGCCTAGACCCACCCACTTGACAGGATGGATTCAATGGTGGAATGATGCCATTAGGCATACGGCTCATTTCTTGCACATCTATGGTAGGAAATTGGCCAACTTTCATCATAGAGCCTTTGATGTCAACATCAAAGCTTTGCATGTTGCCACCGAAGCCTTAGCTCAAGATCCGTTCAATCAAGAGGTACAAATCAATCTTGCTAAATTACGCCACTAGAAGCAAGTGGCTGACAACCATGCTGCCAAAGGAGCCCAAATCAAAGCTTGACTGTACTAGTTAAAGGTTGGAGACCAAGTTTTGAAAGAATTTTTTACCACCCTCCGTCCTCAGCATACCAATATGGGCATATCTAGAATCTGAGAAGGTCATTCCCTCTTCACAAAGCTTCCTAATGTTTTGCAAGCCTTTGTTCGCCACTATGAACAGGTCTTTGCTACTCAGGGCCACTCCCCTGCCAAAGAGAAAGCTCTTGTAGATTGCATCATGGTGGTTCCTTAGTGTGTCTCCCCTGCTTAGAGGGTCTTTTGTGACCAACTTCTTTCCTTGCAAGATCTTTGTGAAGCTGTATTTGCCATGGCTGATGATAAAGCCCCTAGCTATTATGGCTTCCCCTATGAGTTTTACAAAACCCTTTGGGATTCCATTGGTCCAGATCTCCACCAGGTCTACCTGGAAGCTTTTCATACCCAATCTCTTGGGGATACCATTAACCAGGGGAATATCAAGTTCATTCCAAAAACTAGGGATCCTGAGGACATTTGTAACTAGCGGCCCATCACTTTGCTCAATGTCTCCTACAAGATCATTGTGAAAGTGTTGGCTCTCAAGATTCGACACATGCTTTTGTAGATTGTCCAACCTGAGCAAATAGGGTTTATTAATTCAAGATTTATTCTTGACAACATCATTGTTGTTTGGGAAGGTATGGAATGGGCTCGTAAGTCTCACCAGAAAGCTCTTTTTCTCAAAATTGATTTTGTTAAATCTTATGATCATATTGAATGGCATTTTATCCTTGCGATGCTTCACGCTATGGGTTTTGGCCCAAGATTTCTTCTATCTATGCAGATGCTCTTCAGTGATGCCTCCAACTGCATTACCATCAATGGCTGCTAGTCTTCCACCTTTGGGATTTTTCATTCCATTTGGTAGGGTTTCCCTCTAGCTTCAGCTCTTTATGTGTTAGCTGTTAAGGGGTTTGGCTACCTATTAGCTCACTCCATTTCCATGGGAACTGTTAGGGGAATCTCCTTGCTGGATTGCTCCCAACATCTTGTTAATGGCCATTTCACTGATGATTCCTTCCTCACTCTAGCGGAGGATGAAGAGAATATCAAGGCAACCTTGCAGTGTTTAGACACCTTTTTCTTGGCTTCTGGCTTAGCCATTCAGTGGCACAAAACCCTTTGTTATAGATAGTTGGCTCTTCTTGAGCCTCCTTGGCTTTCTTTGTTTGGCAAGACAAGGATTCACCATGGGGAGATATTCTACTTTTTGGGTATTCCCTTTGCTTTTCAAGGCAATCCCACTAATCTATGGAATGTAGTTCTTTCTAAGATTGAAAAAAACTTACCTACTGGATCACAAAGTCGCTCTCCCTTGCGGGAAAATTTCAGATCTGCTCCAAAGTCCTGGCTGCCATGCATGTTTATTACTCCTCTTATTGGGCCCCTTCCAAAGCTTCCTACAAATAGCTCGAGAAACTTCTTTGGGATTTTCCCTGGGCCTTCAGTATTGATTACCAGGGCTTCCACAAAGTTTCCTGGGATTTATGTTGCCTTCTAAAATCCTCTAGTGGGCTTGGATTAATTGGGTAGGGTACACCCTTTGTGCAAAATGGGTTGTATGGTGTCTCACAGGAAATGAATCCTGGAAGATTCTACTTCGTCACTGCATTTCCTTAGGCTTTCCTCTTCACAAGCCTACCTAGAAGGGGATTGGTATTCAAACCCTGCTGGTTATGAGGGAGCCTTTCCAGATCCAAGGTACTTTTGTCACCAAAAGTATTTGGAGAGCCTAGGAGTCTATCAAGCCCTGGCTTCAGTGGGCTGGGAATGGTTTTCAAGATGGTCTTTCTTTCAACCAACAGAACATTGGTGGTCTCCTCTCTTTGCTCAGTAGGGGACTCCTCTTGCTAGAATTCAAGGGGTTAGTGCTCTTCAGTTTCACAAGTGTGGTATTCAAACCCCCAAGGATGTTTTTTCTAGAGCCAATACGAGTCTCCAATCCTGGGATGATCTCCAGGTTTAATTTCGGCTAATCCACCTAGATCGTCAGACTTTTGACTTGCTAGTTTCTTCCATCCCACCTCACCTCTTACATAAACTAGCAATTCAATCAGTCAAACCATGGTGGAAAGACTGGAAGTGGTATCCTACCACTCATTTCACCAGCTACAAGCCTAAGCTTGGGTATTCTTGTCTTATGCCTCATTTTCTCATCATTGACTCTCTCAACCAGCGTTGGCATCTTTCTTCTTCTCAGAAGAGTTAGGGCTGGAGATTTCATACTATTTGGGATTCTGTTACTGAGCCTAAAATTGCTCATTTTGCCTAGTGTTTGTTATACCAAGGCTTACCTTTGGGAGCTAGACTCTGGCATATGGGGGTTCCTGACCCTAAATGCCCTTTTTATGGTCACTCAAAGATGCTCATGCATATTTTCTGGTTCTTTCATCATGCCCAAAACTACTGGGGTTGGATTCATGACTTTTTTACACCCTTTAGGCTAGAGCCTTTTTCTTGGCATATGGCTCTTCTTGGTGACTCTCCTAGAATGCCTTCCCAATACACCCAAATATGGCATACTTTCAGGCTAGAAATTTTGTTTACTCTATGGAAAGATAGAAACACTATGCTTTTTTCTCACTATTTTTTGGATAAATATGTTTCTCTTTTTGCTAAGGCATGTATTTGTAATAATGTAATGATGAAAATTTAGGTGCAAGCAGATAAAGTGGCCCTAGAGGTTGCCCACTTGTTGGAGTTTCTCCAGCACTAGGGCAATGCCCCTTGTACTATGGCTCGGGTGCCTCCAGATTCTCTCTCAGCTGACCATACACCGCCCAAGGGCTAACGTCGCAATTGGAGCTCCTCTTCCAGACACTCCAAGACTTTGTGGCATTGGTGTCACTGCTCTACTTCCCCTCCTCCTTGGAGGGATGCAGGTTCTAGTTGGCCTCATGTGATTGCTTCCACTACTATTGCTTTTACTTGGCCTTCGGCCTCTACTCCTGATAATCAAGGAAATTTCCCTCACCTAGTGCTGGCTATCTCTCCTAGGTGGGAGGAAGGAGAAGTAGAAAAAGATGATCCAGAAGATGGCTGGGCCATTCCTGATTAGACTCCTAGGCCCAATGTCTGGGGCAATTCTGATGATAAAGATCCTCCTCCCTCTTCTACTACTGCTCTCCCAGCTTGAGGGTTTTTTTGTTTATATAGTTTTTTTATGAATAGTTATTTGTTTTCAGCCTAAGTGTCACGTGAACTTGTAGGGTGATTCTTTCCCCTTACTCTTTTTGTGAATATTGTACTTTAATATTTTATATTAATAGAAAAGGCCTCTACTCATCAAAAAAAATAAAATTCTAACATTTAATTCCAAAGACTTTAAAATACTTCACATTAGGTGCATATCCATACCATAACTCAAAAGGTGTAGCATTTGTACCTTTCTTGATCTGTACTCGGTTCAAGGTATAAATAATTGTACTTACAACTTCTCTACAATATTTTTGTGCAACATTCCTCTCTATCATTAGTGTTCTAGCACAATCCATAATTGATCTATTTCTTCTTTCTTCTATACCATTCTATGGAGGTATCTTAGGTGCATACATTTGTCTCTTTATTCCTCTATCATTTCAAAATAGATTAAACTCATTTGATATAAACTCTCCTCCTCTGTCAGATCTCAAACATTTCAAGCTTTTACCTGATTCTTTTTCAACCTTTTCCAAATACCACTTAAACAACTGAAATGCATCAAATTTATCTTTTAAAAACATTAGAGTCATCATTCTAAAATAGTCATCAAAAAATAGACTAAAATACTTCTCACCATAATAACTTTGTACACCCATAGGTCCATAAAGGTCAGTATGAACCAATTCCAAAATATTGTCAAAAGTATATGTCTTGCTCTTAAAACTAGACTTTGTCATTTTTCCAAATTGACACTATTTACACATCAGATTATCAGGTTTCTTCAATCTTGGTAAACCTCTAACTTTCTTCATCTTACTAATATTTACCAAATTGTCAAAGTTCACATGACACAACCTCTTATGTGATAACCATACATCATCAAATTGTGCAAACAAACATGTTTCTTTAGATAGGTCTAGATAGAACAAATTACCTCTTGTCTATTCTCCACTTCCAATTAGTTCACCAATGGCATCAAATATTTTAGCCTTTCTATAATGAATTTCAACTTGGTAACCAGTATTGTTCAACTATGCAACACTCAGCAAATTATAGTTAAGACCTTCAACCCAATAAGCATTATCACATTTGATCTTATCAGTTAATCTTATTGATCCTTTTCCTTTCACATGACATGGTGCATCATTACCAAACATAACACTTCGACCTTTGTAATGATTTAGGGTTTCAAACTTACTTTTATCACTAGTCATGTGATGTGAGAAACCACTATCAATAATCCATTTATCTCCTTTACTCGCATAAGAAATAAGTGCATTTTTATCATCTTCATCAAAATCATCTTTCATAGCAACATAAACAACTTCTATATCACATTCATTAGATTCACTAGTTTCACTATCAGATTCCTCTTCAACAATATAACAAGATTTCTTACCTTTGTCTTTGTAGTCTTTGTACCTTTTGTGATCTCTGTCATTTCTCCTATCTTTTTACTTGCTTTCCCTTCTCTCATCTTTGTCAGTCCTATCAGGGCATCTTGCTACAATATGGCCAAATTTTTTACATAAAAAATAGATTATAGGAAGTTTACCTTTGTATTTTCATTTTCCTCTTTGTAGCCTTCTAGCTATAAGTGCCTCAAGATCATCTAGATCATCATCAGAAGTATCACTATCACTATCAATGTTACTATTACTTCTCTCACATCTTTCTTTTCCCTTCTTAGACTTATGAAGAACCATTTGAGACTTGAATATAGATTCAATGTTGTGAATAGTGAAATTATCATAGTTAGATAGCTCAAAAGTAGTAAGCTTGCCAACAAGACTTTCCAAAGTTAGGACATTACCAAGGTTACATCTTGATTCCTATATTACAGAAACTCTAATAGCATAGATAGGAAGAAAATTTCTCAATACTTTACTGATAGCAGTTTCATCATCAATATTTCCATTAGCTCCTCTAATAGCATTTACTAACTCCTTAATTCTACCACAATACTAAACAATATTTTTACCTTCTTGCATTTTCATTTCATCAAACTTACCTCTCAAACTTTTAGATTTATCTCTTAGTACATTTGTGTCCCCACCATAGATGTCTTCTAGAGTGTCCCACATTTGCTTTGCATTAGTATAGTCTTTGATGTCTTCAAATTCAAGATAGCTTAGGGTAGATGCAATCTCCAACATTGCCTAATTGTGTTCTTGTTTTTCTTTCATATCCTCAGAATTCAAAGTTGTAGTCGGTGATACATAGTCATTTTCCACATAGTACTTCATTGAATCACCAATACTAGCTAGATAAAATTTCATCAAACTCTTCCATGTAGGGAAGTTCTCCTTGTTCAACTTCGGTACCTCATTTTTGTACATCTTGATCATTAGCTTCAAGTACCTTTAAAAAATTTCTCTACAAGAACAAACAACTTTGATACCAATTGTTAGAATAATTTTAGAATAACTAAGATGGGGTGAATCATTTATCCTCAGGTCCAGATGTACCAATTCAACCTTCTAGCTCTTCAACAAACTTAGATCTTAATCACCAATTTACTCGGTCTCTGTAGCATATATCAATAACATAAAACTTGTAGTCCACTATCCACAAGTAATTAACTTGTAGAATATAAAAATTTCAACATCATTCACATCAAATAACATTCACACAAGTATAACAGTAGGATTTATAATGGAAACCCAATTTGGGAAAAAACCACTTGTCACATGCTACTAATTTTTACTCTTCTAAAGTGAGCTCTGTGAGAAGCCAACCATGTTAAAGGTTTACAATACACACTGTAAGGTGGGACCCTATTAAAGGATTTAATCACCTTGTTAAGAGTGGCCTAGCTAGAGGGCTTAAGAACATTCCATTAGAATGTCACCTTGATTAAAGGGTTTATACAATGACTATTAGGTCAACCTTGATTTAAGGATTTAACTGATATAATGGTTAGAAAGTAACAATAGGTTTTGATCTAAAATATACAACTCACTTTGCAAATACAAATCCACTTCGTACATATGTTGATTTACTGATTGACCTTCATTTCCATCACCATCTCTGATCTTCTCAAAATTATCTTCAAGCATTCACCACAACTCTATTCATCCCTTTATAGCTTCACCCTCAACCTTCTGCTTACATTCATCAGTCAATAACATAAAATTCTTCCACACATACTATAACCTCTCGATTAGGTCATCCTTATATACTACAACATTTGGGGTCGAATTTCAATGCTGATTTCAACGGTAGTACCATTTGCATGTGTGTGTTCTTTTTTTTCCAAGTGTCCCCGATGATGTCTTAATAGTGATGGTGTCATCATAATTTTGACACCCACATGATTACAAACAAACAAAAAGAAAAAGAAATACTCATTTGTAATTTTTGTGAGGTACGAAGAAAGAGGGCTCCGTGCGCAAAGAGGAAAGAGGGCACTGAACTTTTTCTTGCAAGTTGCGAAGAGGGCACCGTGTGTGAAGAGGGAAGAGGGCACTGAAATTTTTCTTGTGAGATGCAAAGAGGGCACCATACATGAAGAGGGAATAGGGCACTGTAATTTTTCTTTTGTGCACAAACTTGGCCCTAACTCTACACGGATTCGAGGTAGGCTTGAACTGGACTTTTTCTTGTGTGCCCGAACTTGGCCATGTCTTTTTTGTTATTTGGTTTTATCATTGTATTTCACTAGTTTAAAGCTAGGGCATCCATTTCATAGAGGTTTTTATTTAGTTTTATCATTGTATTTCACTGGTTTAAAGCTAGGGCATCCATTTCATAGAGGTTGTGAGTGTTTTATTCATTTTTTATTTGTTTAAATGTATAAAAATATTACAAGAATTGACTGAAATACTTTTTCTTGCATGGACGAACTTGGCCATGTCTTTTTTGTGACTTGGTTTTATTGCATTGTATTTCACTGGTTTGAAGCTAGGGAATCCATTTATTACTTATTTACTCACTGCTTGGAACCCGTGAGTTTTTATATGGGCATATACATGATGTAAATTCGGTCACTGTTCTGTTCAGTTATATATATATTATAAATAATTACAACAATAATCAGTTTTGTTTCTTCCTTTTCCATATAAAGTTGATAATTTTAGAATTTCATATGAATCTAGTGATGATCGAAATGCCTTGCACACTCCTAAAATTTTGAGTTATAAGGTTATTTTCCTTCTCTATAATTCATTCCAAGAAGTCACCTAGGGAACTCCTAAATATATGTTCAGAGTTTCTATAAAGCATTAACTAATTGGAGATGAAAAATAACATTTTCATTTCATGCATATGTGGTAAAAATTCATGAGATACTAAAGCATACCTACTATTTGTCAGATAAATCTTCATTGTCCCCCACAAAAAACTAAGTAATAACTACTCCACCCTTAATTTGTTTAACAATGCACCATATTAGATAAAGTAGGTTCTATCACACATGGAACAAACTCTCTTCAAACTCACAATACATTGTATGTGTAGTACAAAACTCATGAGATTCTAAAGAAGCCCTCACTCTTAATCAACCAAATCTTCTTTGTACCACACAAAAAATTGTGTGATAACTATGTCTACTCCAACCTTAATTGTTTAAGAATTCATCATATCAGATAAAGTAGGTTTACGAATTGTTGGGACTAGTCCTTTGGCATATATTAAACAGAATAGAATTTTTAGCATATTATTATCATTCTATTTCTTTGTTGTAAACATGCCATTAGTTCAATTTTATAAATTATTTTTATGTTAAATGCATTTAAAATAAAGGTTTGATTCTGTAGACTGCTAGCATGAAGGAAGATTTGACCTAGAAGTCTACAAAATTAAACCTCTATCTATAGCTTTGTCTAATTCTATAGAATACTAGGTCAAATCTTCCTTTGTGCTAGCAGTCTATAGAATATTATCATGCATTTAATCTTATATAATCGTCAATTCTTAAGCATTAAGCATAGTAATAGGTCAATCTTCATTGTCTTCATTGTGGGGGACAATGAAGATTTGTCTGACAAATAGCAGGGCTTCTTTAGTATCTTATAATAATATGCTAAAAATCCTTAATCTATTTAAATAATTCTTATAGATTAGAATTAGAGAATATTAGCTGACAAACAAAGTAGGTTTAGTTTTAAGATAAAGTATGTTCAGATAAAGAATAGAATTTACAATTAATACCCAATTGTCTAATTCAATAGTCTACTCTTAAAGCATATAAAGTAGGTTCAGTTACTTCAGATAAAGTATGTTTAATCTATTTTAATACTTTATTGACTATGTCTACTCCAACCTTAATTGTTTAAGAATTCATCATATTAGATAAAGTATGTTTAAGAATTGTTGGGACTGGTCCTTTGGCATGTATTAAACATAATAGAATTTAATTTGTAGACATTGTTAATGCACCATGTTAGATAAAATAGGTTCTATCACTAGAAAGGTCCTTGTACCACACAAAAAAAGGAATTCAATAGATTAACTAAGTAGGACCAGTCCTGACATGACTGCTAGTCCGAATAATTCTAGATATAATTTATAGTTCTATTAAATGTCATTAATATGCATTACTTCAAACCTTAAGTAATGCAATAACCTTATTAGTTTAACAATGAATTACAAAGGAGAATAACCTTATAATTCTTTACTATTAGAATCTTCCTTGTCCCCCACAAAAAACTAAGTAATAACTACTCCCCCCTTAATAATGATGAAATAAATAATTAACGTATACTTTAATTTATTACTATTATAAATTAGGTTATAAGACAATAGTTATCTTAATCTAATCTATATGGAATTCTTAGTTACTTCAGATAAAACCATCAATTCAATAGTAATTACAAATGACTTTATCTGTTACTTTATATCAATGTATTAAATTGGTATTAGCAGTTTACAATTAATCTTGTGCGATAGAACCTACTTTATCTAATATGGTGCATTGTGAGTTTGAAGAGAGACTATGCCATGTGTGATAGAATCTACTTTACACAATATGGTGTATTGTTAAACAAATTAAGGGTGGAGTAGTTATTACTTAGTTTTTTGTGGGGGACAATAAATATTTGTCTAACAAATACATACCATTGGTTCAGTTTTGTAAATTTTTTTACAAAAAAAAAGAAAAAGAAACACTCATTTGTAGTTTTCATGAGCTGCGAAGAGGGCACCATGCGCGAAGAGGGAAGATGGCACCGGACTTTTTCTTGCAAGCTGCAAAGAGGGCATCCATTTCATAGATTTTGTGAGTGGTTTATTCATTTTTTATTAGTAATTGGTAGATTAAATGCAGATAACACCTATGCATTAAACATGCTAAACTGATAAAGATGTTATCTGCATTTAATATGCCAATTACTAATAGATTAAGCATATTATTAATATGCTTAATGTTCCATTTAAATTCATTTAACACAAAAAAAATTTCTTACAAAACTAAACCAATGGCATGTTTACAACAAAGGTCTAATAGAACTCCCAACAATTCTTAAACATACTTTATCTGATATGATGAATTCTTAAAAAATTAAGGTTGGAGTAGACATAGTTATCACACCATTTTTTGTGTGGTAGAAGGAAGATTTGGCTAGGTCAAATCTTCCTTCGTGCTAACAGTCTACAGAATTAGACCTTTATTAAGAATTCATCATATCAGATAAAGTAAGTTTAAGAATTGTTGGGACTAGTCCTTTGGCATGTATTAAACATAATAGGATTTTTAGCATATTATTATCATTCTATCTCTTTGTTGTAAACATGCCATTGGTTCAGTTTTTTAATTTTTTTTTATGTTAAATGCATTTAAAATAAAGGTATAATTCTATAGACTACTAGCACGGATGCCCTAGCTTTAAACTAGTGCAATTCAATGCAATAAAATGACATGTCAAACTGCATGTGAGAAATTAATAACTTGGATTGAATTGATATTTGTATGTCACCATTTAAGGTGATTACATGTAACTATGAAGACTATGAGTTTGAGTGGTAGATTGTGAGGTGACCATAATCATGTGGCAACTCAAAGTAAGAGGCATTTTTGTACAAATGTAATGCATCCCATACTCACACCAAATGAAGAAATTAATGTTATATTAGGGAAATTCATTTTAGTCTTTTTGATAATTTTTACAATCTAGTAAAAATATAAAACATATTAAGTAACATCTACACCAATAAAATACTGTACTAAAGCTTGTTCATCTTTATTTTTCATTGAAAAAAATTCAAGTTTCAAAATATGAATTGTTTAAAATGCTATAAATATCATGCATAGCCTTTGTACCCAACTAGATTTTTACTTGAATCATATTCACCCAAGAATTCATATGGCTCCACCCATTGAATCACCTAAACTATCAAAATGTACAACCACTGAGTACTCTATGTCCAAAAGGTTAGTTATAATATGAATGTTTTGTGAGATAACCCCTGTCCCAACTGCTCAAACACAACCAAATGAACATGTTTTCAAACTTTTCATTAACTAACAATTATAAGATGGTACTAAGTTGAATCTAGATGTTTCATGCATGCATACAATTGTTTGAGTTGCTTATTTTATGTCTCAGAGATGACATTTTTTGATTTCACCATAAATCTTGTCATTAAAAGTTCTATAAAATATAAATAAACCATATATTTGTATACACCTAAAAAAGGTCATCTAGACTATTAGCCCCTTTTGCTAAATCATAAATTGCTTATTCTTGATCAAATCCTAGTTCTATCATTTATTTGATTATTTTCTATGGGCTAACCATTTTATCCTAAGTTTTTATTTATTTAAAAGGAATATTTCCTCCCCTTTTAATAAATAAAAAGCCCCCACTTTTCCTCTTATCCTAAGTTGCACAAATAAAGCATTATTCTTATTTTATAAAAAGGGAAAAAGCACTTTTTGTCTCATATGGACACAAAAGTCAACTCTTATTTTCCTATTGGAGGATACTTGTGCACATGGATTGCTCCTTTTTGATGCTCCACCCTTGATTAAATCTTTTGCCTCTTAATCTCCATGGTCTATTCCTTTTTCATTTCTTATAAAAGGAGAGCTCTCTTCTTCATTTTCATATCTTAGGTTTTTATGCTAATGTTATGCTGCAGGTTTTCTAGGTACATTTGGAGCTTTTGAAGATTTGGAGCATTCTTGGCTTTTGCATCTACACGTTATCATAGTTTCATTTCTTGCATTATCATGGCATTCATAGCTTCATACTTAGCTTAGATTTCCTTTATGCTTTAGATTAATTCATCTAGCTTAACTAGGAGGTTTGGTAATACTTGTTCTTTCATTTTCATAGCTTAGCTTGCATTTCCATTTCTAGCATAGCATTGCATTGCATTTTCATTCTTGATTCTTGAGGATATTGACATTCTTGCCCTTGTCTTCATTTGAATCTCCCATTGCATGGTTTACTAGTGAGGTTATTGGCTTAATAGCTCTAGCTGAGAGCATTCTTAAAAACCCTTGCACTTCATGCCTAGGGAGCTATGGATCAATTTTTGAGACCTCATTCTTGAGTGTTTTTGAATGTAATGATTCATAGAAATGTGACACAATTATAGCACACAATATTAAATTTATATATTTTGAAATTTTCATAAATATCTCCAAGGTTTGAATCTCTCCATTTCCATCCATCTAGTAGCAACTAGCATGAAAAATGATGCTTCAAACCAATTTATAGAAGAAAAGTATGGATAAAATAGACTTTATCTGTTACTTTATATCAGTGTATTAAACTAATATTAGTAGTTTACAATTAATCTTGTGTGATAGAACCTACTTTATCTAATATGGTGCATTGTGAGTTTGAAGAGAGTCCATGCCATGTGTGATAGAACCTACTTTACACAATATGGTGCATTGTTAAACAAATTAAGGGTGGAGTAGTTATTTCTTAGTTTTTTGTGGGGGACAATGAAGATTTGTTTGACAAATACATACCATTGGTTCAGTTTTGTAATTTTTTTTACAAAAAAAAAGAAAAAGAAACACTCAATTGTAATTTTGTGAGCTATGAAGAGGGCACCATGCGTGAAGAGGGAAGAGGGCACTGGACTTTTTCTTGCAAGCTTGCAAGCTGCGAAGAGGGCATCCATTTCATAGAGGTTGTGAGTGTTTTATTCATTTTTTAATTAGTAATTGGAAGATTAAATGTAGATAACACCTATGCATTAAACATGCTAAACTAATAAAGATGTTATCTGCATTTAATCTGCCAATTACTAATAGATTAAGCATATTATTACTATGTTTAATATTCCATTTAAATTCATTTAACACAATTTTTTTTTTACAAAACTGAACCAATGGCATGTTTACAACAAGGTCTAATAGAACTCCCAACAATTCTTAAACATACTTTATCTGATATGATGAACTCTTAAACAATTAAGGTTGGAGTAGACATAGTTATCACACAGGTTTTTGTGTGGTACAAGGAAGATTTAGCTAGGTCAAATCTTCCTTCATGCTAGCAGTCTACAGAATTAGACCTTTATTAAGAATTCATCATATCAGATAAAGTATGTTTAAGAATTGTTGGGACTGGTCCTTTGGCGTGTATTAAACAGAATAGAATTTTCAGCATATTATTATCATTCTATTTCTTTGTTGTAAACATGCCATTGGTTCAGTTTTGTAATTTTTTTTTGTGTTAAATGCATTTAAAATAAAGTTCTAATTCTATAGATTGCTAGCACAGATGCCTTAGCTTTAAACTGGTGCAATACAATGCAATAAAACCAAGTAACAAAAAAGACATGGCCACAAATTTTTTTTACAAAACTGAACCAATGGCATGTTTACAACAAAGAAATAGAATGATAATAATATGCTGAAAATTGTATTCTATTTAATACATGCCAAAGGACCAATCCCAACAATTCTTAAACATACTTTATCTGATATGATGAATTCTTAAACAATTAAGGTTGGAGTAGACATAGTTATCACACAGTTTTTTGTTTGGTACAAGGAAGATTTGGCTGATTAAGATTGAGGCCTTCTTTAGAATGGAGAATGGGGAATGATATTGTATATATATAATGCAAAAAATCTTCAAGTAATTAAAATACACTCCCCTTCATTAGTTATATTATTATATACTAATATAATATATAAAATCTTTCACATCTTCTAAAGTTATCAATAAAAGTTCTTTGACACATTACTTTTTTTTATCAATGAAGAAGTGTGAATCCTCCATATTTGCATTGATTGTGGGGAATCAAAAAATAGGATAATAACATTGATATGCCCTTTCAAGTACAAATAAATGACATGTCAAACTGCATGTGAGAAATTAATAACTTGGATTGAATTGATATTTTTATGTCACCATTTAAGGTGAGTACATGTAACTATGAAGACTATGAGCTTTGAGTGGTAGATTGTGAGGTGACCATAATCATGTGGTAGCTCAAAGTAAGAGGCATTTTTGTACAAATGTTATGCATCCCATACTCACACCAAATGAAGCAATTAATGTTATATTTGGGAAATTCATTTTAGTCTTTTTGATAATTTTTACAATCTAGTAAAAATATAAAACATATTAAGTAACATCTACACCAATAAAATATTGTACTAAAACTTGTTCATCTTTATTTTTCATTGCAAAAAAATGCAAGTTTCAAAATATGAATTGTTTAAAATGCTACAAATATCAGGCATAGCCTCTGTACCCAGCTAGATTTTTACTTGAATCATATTCACCCAAGAATCCACATGGCTCCACCCATTGAATCACCTAAACTATCAAAATGTACAACCACTGAGTACTCTATGCCCAAAAGGTTAGTTATAATTTGAATGTGTTGTGAGACAACCCCTGTCCCAACTGCTCAAACACAACCCAATGAACATGTTTTCAAACTTTTTATTAACTAACAATTATAAGATGGTACTAAGTTGAATCTATGTTTCATGCATGCATACAAGTGTTGGAGTTGCTTATTTTATGTCTCAAAGATGACATTTTCCGATTTCACCATAAATCTTGTCATTAAAAGTTCTATAAAACATAAATAAACCATATATTAAATTTATATATTTTGAAAATTTCATAAATATCTCCAAGGTTTGAATCTCTCCATTTTCATCCACTAAGTAGCATGAAAAATGATGCTTCAAACCAATTTACAAAAGAAAAGTATGGATAAAACTCTATTTATGACACGGTATAGATATCCATCAAGACATAAATAAAATTCAACTTTTCTCTAATGTTGTAGTTTCAAGTAATGAATTTTAAATTGTATTTTCATCATAGAAGCTTCCAGTATAGATATCCATCATGGAATCTTGCAGTATAATTTCTTTTAATGTAGACAATTTGTGGTTTTCAAAAAAAGTTATGTGCCAATTTTCTTAGGCAAGGCATTTGTGGATAGGTTTCTTATTAAGTTTGGACTACAAATTAGCTCATGTGCTTAGTCATCCTTTATCATATGTTCAATTAAAGGCACTCAAAATCAGTGAAAATTACTCTTCATCTATGTATGATTTGTGATAGAAGTTTATGCTAATTTGGAGAGTATTTAAGTTACCACAAACATCATGACTGATGCTTGTTGCTAGTGGGTCCCCGCTTGTTCTCTTTTTTGACTGAGCAATCAAATTTGGGGAAGAATCAGTGCAGGCAAAGAGAAAGAGAGAAAAAATGGTGTAGTATAATTTCAGGAACAAGTTGGCCCTTGGCCAGATCAATACTACTCACAATCTCATTGCCAAAGTGGCCAAAGACTATGTTAGGCTAATAAAATATGGGGATTCTTTGTACCGCTACAAATATTTGAAGGTTGTTGCACTTAGACAGATGTGTACCATTGTTAAGAGAATTGGACCGAGTTTGGCTTACCTTGAATAGGTGATGTATCATATGGCAAGGTTTTCATCTATTGACCCTAATACCAAGACTATTTTGATCTGTGGGTACTCTAATGTTGGCAAGAGTTCTTTTATTAATAAGATTACTAGGGCAGATGTGGATGTGCAACCTTATGCTTTTTCTACTAAGTCTCTATTTATAGGGCATACTAATTATAAGTACTTTAGGTATCAGGTTATTGATGCCCCTGGTATTTTGGACCAACCCTTGGAGGACAGGATCACCATCAAGATGCTCAGTATTACTACCTTGGCTCATTTGAAGGCAGTTGTTTTGTTTTTCCTTGATGTTTTGGGGTCCTATGGTTATAGTATTGCACAACAGGTAGCTCTATTTCACAGCATAAAACCTTTGTTATCCAATAAGCCTCTTATTGTAGTTTGTAATAATATTGACTTGCAACCACTAGAGACACTACCGAAGGAGGATGCAAAATTGGTTGCGGAGATGAGATCTGAGGCAGGGAAAAATATGGGTGGGTTCTTTGGGAATCAGGAGGGGGGATGATGGCATGCTACTCTCTATAAGTTCTTTGAAGGAAGAAGGGGTGATTGTGGTGAAGAATGCGGCATGTGAGAGGTTGTTGTAGAAGAGAGTGGAAATTAAGATGAAGTCAAAGAAGATCAGTAGTTATCTCGATAGGATTCATGTTGAAATTCCCAAGATGGGAGATAGGAAAGAGAGACCCCCTTGTATTCCTCAAGCTATTTTGGATGCCAAGGTGCATGCTACCAAGGAGGATAGGAAGCTAGAGAAGGATATTGAGAATGAAAATGGTGGGGCTGGAGTTTACTTTGCAAGCTTGAAGAAGTGGTGTATTTTGGAAAATGAAGAGTGGAAAGAAGATGATATTTCTGAGATCATGGATGGACACAATGTTACAGACTTTATTGATCTAGATATCTTGTAGAGACTTGAAGAACTAGAGAGGGAATAAGGGCTTAGGATAGTAGCTAAGGGTGAGGAGGATGATGAGATGGGAGAAGTGGAGTTGAATCCTGATGAAAAGGAAGCTCTAGCTGCAATTAGGAAGAAGAAGAAGATGCTTATCATCAAACATCGATTGAAGAAGAGTATTGCAAAGAGAAAGCCTATCGTACCAAGGAAGTTTGACAAGCTCAAGGAATATGGCTTAAACAAAATGGGAAGACATCTTGCTAAGGTTGGCAGGATGATTACACCTATCCTAAAAAAAGACTATCAAATCATTATGCTTTCAAATCAATTACGTATTAGCGTATCCCTTGTGAGGGAGAGAAGACAAACACATAAAGAACATGCACATAAAAATGACAACTAAAAAACATAAATGTAGATATCACAACAGCTGAAAAACATAAATGTAGGCATCATGGTCACAATTTTTGGAGACACAACATAATTGAATTCTATACCCATACGATGCAACACAACCACTACTCCTTCAATTCTAAGCTGACACTATGGGATCCAAAAACTAGAGCTATTCCTTATCTCTAGTTTTAGGATGCCATAGTGTCAGCTTTGAACCGAAGGAGTAGTGGTTGTGTTGCATCATCTGGGTATAGCATTCAATTATGTTGTGTCTCCAAACAATTGTGACCATGATGCCTACATTTATGTTTCTCATTTTTTGTGTCCCAGGACCCCTTATACCCTTTATGACCCTTTACAATCCCTAAGAATACATCTTAGAGGTCTTAAAGTGTCATAAAGGGTCATAAGAGGATCCTAGGAGGGGCCATATGAGCTTCCACCTTCATGTGGTTGGCCCTGTTAAGTAGAGAATGTTAAAATATTCTTGAAACAAAGAGAAGCTCAATAATTTAAGGTCTCACCCCACATACAACAAATATATATATATATAAATTCATCAGAAGAAAAAGGGAAAATCCCCAATAAAAGTAATGGTATAATTTGGATAGTAAGGATCACCAAACTTGCTAAAACATATAGACCTATTTAGTGATCATATCATGTTGAAGGTGGCACCTAATGCTCTACTGCTACAACAACTACAGACTGTGATGCAAAATTAACTACTTTAATCCTTACCCTTTTTGTTTCAAATATATCATTTGGGTACGCCAAAGGTCATAGGAATTGGGGTACACATAGTTCATTTATGAGCTTTTTCTTGGGAAGATAATTGCTCAGCTCTCATCTAATTCATTTATTGGGAAGTGTGATTAAATTTTAGATAGTGGGGTGATCTTGGCTGCATGAACAAATTTCAAAAAACAAATCAAAGAATGTACACGCCATCTTTTTGGTATGCACGTAAAATAATAAAAAATAGCCACCATAAATAATGTGGAGCTTGCAACATTCAGTTCCTCGCTTCAAGAGATTTTATTTTTCTTACTGATCTATGGTCTAGTTATTGCTTAGGTATATATATAGTTATCCTAGCCATCAGTGATACCGACACCAAAACTGTAACATCGGTTTGTGTCACTTGATCGACGAAAGTGTTTCAGACTGATGTTTATGTTTCGATGTTTTAATCTTATGTGTTAATGAATGTTATGATGTGTTAATGACTGCTAATTAATGAGTCTTATGAATGCTAATGAATGCTAATTAATAAGATTAATTCTCAATGGAATACACCATATCTAAATGCAATACTTTGTGCCTGACATACTTAAATGGAATACACCAAGAAGTACCAAATGATGAATGCTCAATTGTTGTAATGGAAAAGCATGAGAACCATCCATTTCTAGAACTTGATTTTCTAGTCTTAATGATTTTTCTATAGTCGTACTGATTTTTCTTATTTCTTGCCATTAGAGACACTTCATATGCATAGGTGATGAATATGTAGATTTTCCTTAGTACTGGGAGCAAACCTAGCAATGGATGTACTATTGTATCATCACAAGTCCATTTGTTGCTGGGTCATTCCTAGTGGTTTTTGGTCAAATCTACATGTTTTTCACGTGTTCATATACCAAATGATGAATGCTCAATTGTTGTAATGGCAAAGCATTAGAACCATCCATTTCTAGAACTTGATTTTCTAGTCTTAATAATTTTTCTAGTCCTAATGATTTTTCTATAGTCTTAATGATTTTTATTTCGTCCTAATCTTTTTTTCTCTTGATAAATTAGGCCTTGAATTTGAATTTTTGTTCACTATTTTATTTCATCTTGATATTTCATTCATTTTTCATATACACAGAGACTACACATGATGATAAAAAGATGAGCTATTTGATTATTCACTATTCATGATTGTAAATGGTCAATATTTCTAATGGTACTCTTTATTGTATTCCATTTTAAAATAATCATGTTTCTATGACTATGATAAATGTCCCTCTATGGGCCTATGAACTGCATACAACTACTCCTCTTGCAGGTATTTACACATGTTTGAGCTTAGTTCCATGTTTGCTTTCATTCTTGCATTTGAAATGTTAATGGACTGCATATAGAGGTATTATGTGTATCATTGTTGGTGATTATTTTATTGTAGTATTTTCTTTTTTATTTATTTTTCTTTGTTTTCTTGTTTCTTTTTCATTTCTACAATATGGACATGTACTTTGCTTTGAGTAGTGTGCTTTATGTTGTGGAGCCCTATGTATTAATGTAATGGCAATATTTCTGGTATGAAGAGATTGATTATAGCCCTGCATATTGTAGTCTTCTTAGATCCACCTGCTATGTATGCATATTCTAGCTGTGTTGCATGTGCATTCTTGATTCAGAGTGGGAAAATCTTATTTTTGATGCGAGGGAGAGACTTGCCAAACACATAAAAAATAGGCAAATAAAAATAACAGCTGAAAAACATAAATGTAGATATCATGGTCACAATTATTTGGAGACACAACATAATAGAATGATATACCTAGATGATGAAACACAACCACTACTCCTCCAGTTCTAAGTGGACATTGAGGGATCCGAAAACCATAGATAAGGAATAAATTTAGAGAGCGGAGGAGGGCCTACATTTATGTTTCTCATCTTTTGTGTTCTAGGACCCCTTATGACCCTTTATGACCCTTTATGATCCATAAGAATGCATCTTAGAGGTCTTAAAGTGTCGTAAAGGGTCATAAGAGGATCCTAGGAGGGGCTAGATGAGCTTCCACCTTCACTTGGTTGGCCCTGTTAAAGTAGAGAATGTTAAACTATTCTCGAAACAAAGAGAAGATCAATAATTTAAGGTCTCAGTCCACGGAGATTCTAAAAAAATGATGGGAATCAATGATGGAGAGTTTTTAGATTCTGAGAAGATGTATATACAGTGGAGGCTAGAAGATATTTTTGTGGAGATTTGCTAGATGTGGAGATTTTCTAGAGTGGCTATATACATACGAGGGTTTCTAGATTGAGTACCAGTGCAAAGATGGTGATTTAGTGACCTGCGTCTATAAAACCTTCACAAATATCCCTTCTTTGGCCTCCACTCATACCTCTTATGAGAATCTAGAAACTTTGGATACTATTTCTCATCCATGTACAAAATGTGCTAGTGATCATATAAATTTGCTTTTGCGAGACTGGGATCAATTATGAGAAGGTAAAAAACAAGATAATATTATTGTATCTTTCATTTCTTTTATCCATTCACATTTTTTGCCTTCTCTTATATTGGATACTATGCAGTGTACATAAAGGCAAGGTGGTGATTATTCTCGATGATCGACAGGTATAAGTCTTCCAGGCCTTACCCAGTAGCTAGGACTAAAGATAATAGAGCTCAAGAGACCATCATAATTGGTATCTTTCTTCAGTCCATATTAATGAAAAAAAACATTTTACCTTTCATTAGCTCATCAAATGTGGGGATTTAAAATAATTTAATACATGATATTTTCATCACTAATGTACATTATTTTAGTTCAACGCTGAATGAATTTATCTACTTCTCACATTTGTAGACTATGAGTACAATCATAATGAAGCATCCCTTCCCATGGCTTGAATAATGTAGGCCATGGGAGGAGATGCTTCTTTATTGCTATCCTCATAGTCTACAAGTGTGCGAAGTCAATAAATTTGTGCAACATCAACTTAAATAATATACGTTATCATGAACATATTCTATTAAATTCTTTCAAATCCATGCATTTGATGAGCTAACGAAAGGTAAACCATTTTTTGAATAATATGGACCAAAGAAAGAGACCAACTATGATGGTCTCTTGAACTTTGTTATTTTTAATCATCCTATCTATCGCTTTTTCGACAGGAATGAAAATTATTTCGACAGAAGCAATATATGTCCAATGGATACTTGTCAAAAATATTTGATAGCTAGCCATCGCATGTACAACATCCCCATTGGTTAAAAACTACAAATGATGGCTATCTTTTAGAAATATCTAACAGCTAGCCTTCACGTGTACAACATCCATGTCGGTAAAAAACTATAAACGAAGGCTATCTATCGAAAATATCTGACAGGTAGTCATCGTAGGTACAGAATCTTTGACACATGTCTGTTGGAATTATGACACTAAGAAATGGACCCAATGGTATGTTCACCATGTTGGCCACCCCTCATGGGATGAAAATTATGATGTCCATAGTCATCGTAATTACGATGACTATGGTGGCCATCATTTTTTTCGACTGCAAAACTAGGACGAGATATGGTGTCACTTGATTGATGGAATAGTGTTGTAATTCCGATGTCATGCCATCAGAAAAAGGACTCAAATGTACTAGTGATACCTCCTTGATTAGGTAGATTATCCGTTTGCTACTTAATCTCTTCTGTAGATCTTAGGTTTAGGTCATATTCATCAAATCCTTCCATCATTTTGTTCTCCTTCTTTTCCTTCTAGATACATCTCCAAAATTCTCTAGAAAATGATTTACCTTGCATTAAATGCTCCATACCATTCATTAATAATGTCAACACATTTTACATATCCCAAGAATTCAACTATGTTGGCTGGGATTCTCAATTATTTCTCAAACTGTAAATTACTGACACTCGGTCAATACGGTGTTCATCTCCTCGATCATTACTAGATATCTCGATCATCACTAAAACTTTCTTTCTCAGTAAAAATTATATTTTCTCTGTAATTATTTGTTGCTCAAAAATTACAGATGCTTGGTCAATACTAGATTTTCTCGGCTTATACTAGTGCTCAGTTGACACTAGCATCACTCAGCTTAAACTAAATTTCTTCACTTTTTCTCGATTAAGCCTATGTTTCTAGTCTTTCTTCTTCACTTGGTGTTAAAGATAAACAACACATTACCTTGTCAATGTGCCAACTAATCAAGTACCCATTGAAGTATCACATAAATCAACCTTTCGTTAGGTCCTCTTGTTATCTCCTCTTTTTAAATCCTCTTCATCAATCAAAAGATATGGCACTCTCCTAGATAGAAACTATCTTACCAGTTAAGGTTTGACATCAATGACAATATAACAATTGTTTCAATTGTAGTTTCCAACAATATACCTTTTAGTATTAGTTGTACTATGTATCCATGTATAAGATGAAGTATTTATTTACATTATGGGGAGATTTGTATGGTTATTATGCTATGTAGACTAATTAACTTTTACCTAATCTACATCAAGGAACCCTTGAGATTTTTAATCTATTTGTGAGCTATATTTACATGTGTCTAATTGTCTTATGTTAAATTGCTTCCACATTGTTATTCTTCATTGCTTGTAAACTATTAAGAAAAAAAATTATTATGTAAACTTAGTAATAGTTCTTAGGTTAATCTCTCCTGGGTTCCCTAGTGAGACATTACAATTTTTATGATAGGTGTCTTCCTTTCATTCTTCTCTATTAGTTTTGAAATGAAATTGTTAAAATGGTTTTATTTATTTATTATTTTCTTTATCACGAGATTAGTTTTGTCCATTTCTAAGTATTTTTAGGGTTCGATATTTGTGAACAAAGATGCTATTGTTTTTTAGGGTTGTTGCATTCAAAATGGAATTATTTTTTTATTTCTTTTACAAACCTAACTATGGGTCTCGTGCATAACTATTTATGCTAAGTTTTTGGTTACGAATTTTGTAAAGGGAGAAAAGACTTGTTTTGAAAACCTTAAATGATTTTCTATTTCTTATGATGTTAATGGTTTGTTTCTCTTAACTTGAGTTTGGGACTATTGTAATAAGTTAGGTTTTTAGATATTATTAGAGGTACAATTTGATTAACCCAAGCATGGGTAAGTTCTTGTTATGTTTTCATGTTTCTTTCAGTTGTTATTCCTTTTTTTCATACACCACAATTATCGTCTAAACTTTGATTTTGGGTATAATTTTTTAAAGTATTCAATGCTTGACTTAGGTTTTAGACACCCAAAATTGGTCATTCTTGCAATTTCACATTAATTACTAATTATTCTTTCATTAGTTAAAATTCTTTAATTATTTAATTAATCACCTTTGTTCTTCAAAAAACCTAATTTTTTCATCATTTAATTATTTCTCCAATGTTTTTGATTAAGGTAAAAATATGTTTTAAAGGGACCCAAAACCCTTTACAAGAAGATTTTAAGAGGGTTCTTGAATCCAAAAAAGACAACTACTTCAAAAGGTAAAGAAATATAAACCATTAGCTAGCATCCAAAAAATAGACAACAACCTAAAAACATAGATCATACAACATTATAGCTACCCACAAGAGAAAAGATCAAAAGGACAAAGCCCCATAACATAGGATTTTTTAGGCTCCCCAAGCTTATACAATGAAGTAATCCTTCTAACCAACAAGGGGTTCTGATAGGCTCCCCTAACCTTGATATAAAAAGAGTCATTGAAGGACCAACCAAGGGTTTCATACCCAATACCAAGGGAAGAGGGGTTTTAAAAGGCTGCCCCAACTTGTAATAAACAACACATGCTCACATAAGGACCCTCACTAGCACCACTAGATTCCACCTCTATAAGAATCACCAAACTAGGAAGGGCCAAAACCAAGAGTATCCTTAAGAACTTATCTATATAGAACTCCACCTCCATAGTAATTTCATTAACCTCAATAGGATAAAGAGACATGAAAAAATAAACCACCCACAACTTTCTCCCAAACTCCAAAACAACCTCTACAACCAGCAGCATCACAAATGAGAGCTCACTAATCCAAGCATCGACACATCTCCACAAGGTGGAAGACACAAAGCACTAGAAGAAGGGTTAGAAGGGCATAATCTCAATAACATGCATCCTCTTAAAATGCTTACAACCATCCACCCCAAACTCCATAGAAAGAAGTGACTTAAAAACACCTACACCAATAAAAATTGCCTCAACATCCTACGAAGAAATTCTACCTAGAAACCAAACACTAGAAGTAATAGGATGCACCATGAGTAGGGAAGGACCCCTAAGGAAAAAAATAAAATCAAAGGATTTAAGATCATTAAAGAACCCTATATTAAAAAATCAAAATCAGCCAACTTCCCCATCTCAACAAACAGGAACCCAAAACCCCACAAAGAGGGGTTGTTGGATTAATTTATGGAAATTTAAGTACTGAGAGGCAAGGGCTAAATCATTACTCCATAAATTTTTTATATATATTTCTAAAAATTCACCAAACTTATAACTTTTCATATAACAACATAAAAACATGTAAAACAATATCATGAAACACAACTCATAACACCATGATTTTGGTATCGCAAAAATTCTTGGTTAGAGGAAAAAACTACGATGAGGATGTCATCCAAATTAACACTTCACTACTATATTATAAAGCTTGATCGGTTAGAGCTACAATGTTAGCTATTTTTGATAGCTTACTCGGTTAAGAGTATTAACCCTTTTAAGAGTTTAAAGACTGATTAAGTCTACCTTGCTAAAGAATTTTACAACTCTAATCTACAAGATGTACCTTGTTAAAGGATTTGCAATTCAATACTATTAGGTCCCACTTGATTAATATCTTTTTATAATTATTTATGATTACACTTCAATCAGTACATAAACTTGTCTATAATACTTGCATGACCATATTCTTATCAGACTCAATATTCTCAATAATAATTTACCTCATACTATACTTCACTTAGAATATCAATTCTATACTCGGTGACTTGAAATCTGAATCACACTCACAACTATGTTCTTACTGCTCTCTTACTTAGTGGCTTTTTTGCTCATCACATTCCAACTTATCTCTGAATGATCATCACCTACTCTCTGTAATTTCTATTTTGCACATACATTTATCTTCACATACTGATCCACTTAATTCTAGAAATGGTGGAAACATTCTAGAATCAACTCCTTAAGCAATACTAGCATTGGTTACTTCTCCAATGCATATATCACATTTAGTTCTCATTAGCAGATCTCACCTTGTAATCATGCAAAATCATTATATTTAAATCTCCAATGTTCCATCAAACAATCTCCCCAAGATTTGTAAAATATTTTCTGCTTGATGTCCAGATTCAATGTATCTATAGATTCTTCTTTTGTTGGCCTATGCTACTTGGTAATACATTTTTCTTCTACTTGGTAACATGTATGTTCTCTCAATTTGGTAACTATTGTAACTTGGTACTACTTGGTGCTCGGTCTTCCTTACTCTTCCTTGCTCAGTGTTTATTCCTTATTGCCTGTACCAAAATTTCCTTTTACCAGCTAGCTTATTTCTTTATCGAGTGGACTATCCTTCTTTATCAAATGACTTTGACAATCAATATGACTTAATCAAAACTAATGACAATAAAATAACTCTATAGGAGTATCAGGGACCACCCAGACAACTACTCCAACCACTAGCATCGATAGAAGACACCACCAAGGGAATAGGAACCTTGAGGAAAAGGAGGAATTCAGAAGGTCTAAGATCATCAAATCCCCCTCCCTTAAGAAAATCAGCACCCACTAACTTCCCAACCTCAACAAGTAGGAAATCTGAAAACCACAAAGAGAAGACTCCCAAAGTAGTTTCCACCAAAGAGGAATCACCCAAAAACCAAACACCTACAATGCTAGGAAACACCTCTAGTAGGAAAGGTCCAAAAATGAGATGGAGAAAAATAGAGTCTAAGATCATCAAGGTACCCTAGCTTAAAAAAATTAGAACCAAGCATCTTCCCCACCTCAAAAAATTGGAAACCAAAAACCCACAAAGAGAAACCTACCAAACAATAACCCCAAACACCACCACCAAGGGAAGATGCCTCCAAAAGAGAAGGAACTTATAAGGTCTAAAATCATCAAAGCACCCTTCCTTAATAAAATCATCACCATCCAAATTCCCATCCCCAACAACCAAGAAACCAATAACCCACAATGAGGGGCTTCCCAAATAAACAACCCACGGAGAAAACTAGACCAAAAACCAATAAAAAGGGGAATCATCTTCAATGAGAAAGGACCCCAAAGGATATGGACAAAATAAACAAGTTTGATATTATTAAGGCACCCTCTCTGAAAAAAGTAGAACCAGCTAACTTCCCCATCTCAACAAATAGGAAGCCAAAATCCCACAAAGAAGATCCACCCAATAAAATAAACCAAATTGAGATGAAAGACTGAGATCATCAAAGCTCCCTCTCTTAAGGAAATCAACACCAACCAACCTCTCAAATTCAACAACAATAAAATCAACTTTTCATAAAGAGATGCCTCCCTGAGAATGATCCCCTGCACCAAGAGAAAGAACTTTCAAAGGAAAAGGAATCTTGAAGAAAAGGAGGAAATTAGGAGGCCCAAAATCATCAAAGTTCCCTCCCTATAAAAAATAGAATTATCCAACTTCCTCACTCCATCAAACACAAAACCAACTTCCAACAAAAAAGAACATCCCACAAACTAGGGATCAATAATAAATAGGAACTAGAGAAGCTCTAAGACAAGGAAAACCCCCAAAAGAGAGATAGAAAAGAAAGGGCCAGGAACATGAAATATCCCCTCCAAAAAGATGCAACCCCAACCTCCAGTAGCTCCAAAGAAAGGATTCCAAGGCCAAGAAGCCCAGGAACCACACTATGCAGAAGACAACTCTCCCAACTAGTTAATTCATCATTTCCCCAATGTTAATTAATTAATTAATTTTTTCATTTTTTTGATAGGTAAGAGAATGAGGCCATAAAATAATTTTTATTATGAAACTGGAATACATTTTTCTCCATTTGGTGTGGGCATTGGTAGGAAAGAATGGAGAAGAAAACCTCCAGTTTTTCTTGAGACAGAAGTCTAGAAATTCAGAACTTTACATAAGTCATATGAGATAATTCCTTCATTTATACAAATGAAATGTACATATATAAACTAGATACAGTTTAATTATAATCATTTACATAGATAGATATAAATCACTCCTCTTTGTTCTCCTTTGTATATGTTCCCATTTTTCAAGGGTTATTTATATGGGTCATAAAACAACATATCCCAAACTTCTTGGCCAAGATCATTGTTAGAGTCCATAAATAACTATTTTATTTGAAAAACTAAGTATAAAATAGTTGAGCCTTCCTATTGCTTCTAATCAAAAGAAGGTTCTACCCACAACATCTTATTAAAGACTATATCATATCAAAATCTTTCTCAGATTAATTTTTTTCGATACTCCTATTTAAGAGGAGAATTATGTGATTCTTCTATCAAAAGATTAAACCCATTGTAGTTATACCGACTTTAAACCTTTTTCACTTTAGAAGAGTATCACTAGTTGAAAAAAATAGTAAGTCTAAATTCCTTTCATTATGACATCCTTAATTATATGTCAATAAATAGCCTTAAGCAATATGTTCATATTCCTAAAAGAATTAAACTCTCTTTACACTTATGTACTCAAATCCATACATTTTTAGATTTTGAATTTTTTAACCCTAAGTTAGAAAAGAAAAAGAATTGTGTCCAATATCTATCTCTATACATATGATTATATATATAAATTAATATACATATAAGATAAAAAGATGATAATCCTTTCTATATCATACTAATCTCTCTTGCTAGTTGTTACCATCTATTTCCATAAAATGTTTACTCTCTTTTATAGTCATCCATACCTCAAATGACTAGAAGGAAGAAGTTATACCATGGAAGTAGGAAGACTCATCAGCATGTGTACCCCTATAAGAATGAACATGAAAACAAACAAAAATGAAATCGGTAAAACATAAACCAATAAGGAGAATGATGGAATACTGAGGGGCTGAAATAGTAGACACAAGTGGAAAAGGGTTTAATTGGTCTTAGCGATAGTCGATGAGACTATCGGTAAGACTTACATCGATAAGAAGTCCAAAAGAGAATAAAGTATTGGCATAATCTTTACTGACAAATGTCATTGTTATAGATTGAGTGAATGGGATAAGTATTGCATAGTCCCTCTATCACCTGATGAAGAGGTCGGTATAACCTACAACAATATAGATTCTGATTTTGTAATAGAAGCATCATGATGACTTATATTGATGAGAAGGAATGAAGACATTAGAGGGAGTAACACCTATGGGAATATTGGTATAGCAATA
Organism: Chamaecyparis obtusa; assembly: GCA_027943335.1. Classification (NCBI taxonomy): domain Eukaryota; kingdom Viridiplantae; phylum Streptophyta; class Pinopsida; order Cupressales; family Cupressaceae; genus Chamaecyparis; species Chamaecyparis obtusa. The sequence continues at coordinate 1,675,916 of BSBK01002634.1, forward strand.
CACTGTGGTGACACCTTTTCAAGTCACCTTGATATCTAATGGTATTATTGGTAGGATTTATGTTGATCGCGTTGATAAAGGACTATCAGCTAAAAAGTGAAGTTGTTTACTGATGGTGAATCTATCCTCTAAATAGTGAAGTTGTTTTTTGGATGAATATTCTAATGTAACCATTGATATATCAACAAGAGTCTCCTTGAAAAATTCCATCAACATAAATAGTGTTATCGATAGAGCAATTTGAAGTTTGAGCCGGCCTTGGATGACTTTTTGGGATAACATGCGCTAAAAAAAAAGGCAGGTTCTAGAACAAAAAGAACTTACACCAATGGAACCCTTATGAAATATTTATTGGATTGACTTATATCGATGAGGAGCCATTTCCATATCTATTTTTAGTTTTTGATTTCATAGAATTTCCAATATATATTTACTTGTTTAGAATTATATATTTTTATATATCGATACCTATCTATGATTACCCCATAAAATTAATCCCCATGGTTAGCATTCTATGTAGGTGTTTTTCTTTTGTCCCAGTTGGTTTATAAAAGTTATTGCCTACCGACTTTCTTATCCAACTTCCTCTATCTCCTCAATCCTTTCCCCGTTGGCCCATTTATTTGCTAGTTCATTTGCTACCCAATTTCTAATAGATGTGATTAATGGTATAATGTCTAAAGTTTCCCAATATTTCCATAGCCCTCCCTACTAATCTATTCAAAGTCTAGTTGGGAGTTTTCCCTTCTCTGATAACATTCACTATGATTTCCAAATCTCCTTCAATTTCTGATGTGTCCAATCTCAATCCTTTACATAGTAGAAGGCCCTCAATCAGATTTTTTAGCTATGCAATTTTGTTTGAAGCCTCACCTATTGGATTTTCCTTCCATGTTAATTTCTTTCCTTCCCAATTATGGATGTAGCATCTTATTGCCACCACTCCAGGATTACCCCTAGAAGCCCCATCAAAGTTTAGTTTATGCCATCCATATTGAGGCACCACCCACTTGCATGTATTTCTTTTTTTGTCTCTTCCATCCTCTACCTTACCTATAAAGGGAAGGATCTTTAGGCCAAACCATTTGTTCCTAATGTGATCATCCCAAGTTTTAAACTTCAGCCATTTTCCTCCTTCCAAGTTCCTATTGTTTACTAATTATAGTATACCCGCTTCTAACTTATTAAGGAATTTTTCTATATTAATTATGTTGTCTTTGAAAATCATCATATTCCTCTCTTTTCATATTTCCCACAGGAGTAATGATGGTTCTATTATCCATAATTTTATATAGAGGTCCCTACTATTCTTTCTATGCCATCTTTGAAAGAGCTTGATAACATTGTACAAAAAGGAAATTTTCCAATCTAATATTTTTAGTAACCATTGCCAAAACCTACTGGTAAACTCACATCTCAATAATAAGTGATCCATCGTATCCTCCTCTTTCTCACAAAGATCACATATAGAAGGGCCTTGGTATCTCATTTTAATGAGCCATTCTAATGTGAGTATCCTTATGTGTAAGGATGCCTATGTAAACATACCTTCCTTAAGGAGACCATTCTTATCCCAGCATAGGTCTAGAGGAAGATTTGATTAATTTTGTTTATAGAGTGTTGCATATTCATCCTTCACATTGTATTCCCTATTAATTGTCTTTTCCCACACTACTCTATCATATTTCCTCCTAGTTGTGATTCTCCTTTGATTTATATTTTCCTCCATCTTGGTGATAAAATCCCTTGGTAGTTCTAGGTCATTTAGCAACTTCCATCTCCATCACAAAGTTGGATTATCTTCAGGTTATTCTATGTAATCTTTGACATAGACACCTCATTGGGTTTTGAGGTGTTCTATAGTTTTACCATCATCTAAAATTGATCTAAGGAGTGGATATTCCCCCCAAGAGTCTTCCCAAAAGAGGGCTTTGTTACCTCCCCAATATCCCATTTTATACCCTCTATAATTATCTCCCTACATTCTTTGATGAAATTACACACTCTTGATCCATTCAGAGGGGATTCATGTCTAAAAATTCTTAAAGGATCCCTTCCATCTAAATATTTATGTCTTAAAATCTTAACCCATTTGGACTCTGGGTCCTTATACATTTTCTAGGTTAGTTTTACAACTAAGGCCTTATTTTTTTTCTTGATGTCCTTGATGATTAATCCCCCATCTTCCCTTGATTTACATATATGTTTCCATGCTATAAGTGTCAATCTTGTTTTGTCATTTTATCCTTTCTAGGAGAAATTCCTTAGCTTTTTTATGATTTCCTTGTTGACTTATTCAGGAAAAATATAGCACATCATCTGGTATATTAGGATTGTTGATAGGACCAATTTGACCATGGTTTTTTTTCCTACATTTGTATGTAATTTCCCTTTCCAATACTCCACTTTTTTTGTCTAGGTTGTTCATTACATTTCCCCATAGGTTAGTTGATCTATTTACTTTGTCCAAGGGCAAACCTAGGTATTTTCAAGGGAGCTCCCCTTCTTTAAAATTAAGGATCCTACAAATCGATCTTTCTACTACACTTTCTCTATTGAAGAATAATATTTATGATTTATCTTTATTTATGTGTTGTCCTAATGCTTTTGAATATTCATCCATAATTATTTTAATAGTTTTTTCCTCTATTATACTAGCTTCTCCAAAGAGCATGTTGTCATCCACAAATTATTGGTGGGTAATTGGCCCTAGTTCATTAGTAATATTTATTCCCTTCACTTCCCCACTACTTCTAGTTTGGGTTAAGGCCCTTCCAAGGGCCTCACCCATAATTATAAAGAGGAATGGTGATAACGGGTCTCCTTGCCACAGACCCTGAGAAATGTTAAAGAAGCCCTCAGGTGATCCATTTACCAAAATGGAGACTTGGGGGATAGAGATACATTCATAGATTAATTTAATCCATTGTTTTGAGAACCCAAATACCTCCAAACATTTACATAAAAATCCCCAATCTAATTTATCATAGGCTTTCTTAATATTTAATTTAATTAACATGCTAGGTTCATGGTTATTTTGTACTGAATGAATAGCCTCCTAGGCTATAATAACTCCATCAAGAATGGATCTTCCTAGTACAAACCCAATCTACTCTTTCAAGATAAAAAAAGATAATACTTTCTTTACCCTAGTTGCCAGAGTTTTAGTTAATAACTTGTATAGTGTATTACATAGTGAGATCATTCTATAGTTTTCAAAACTCTCCAGATTTGAATTTTTAGGAATTAAAACTAAGAAGGTTGTTCTTATATCTTTCAAGATGCATGTTGAGTTTATTATGTTCTCTAGAACTTCTACCACTTCGTGTCCTATAAAACCCCAACATTTATGAAAGAAGATTGTCGAAAAGCCATCTGGGCTCAAGGAATTATCCGGGCTTATTTTTTTAGGGCTTCTTATACTTCCTCCTTTGTAATTTTTGCATGAGCATTTTTTTCTGGTCTTCATCTATAATTCATGGAATGTTGGTGAGAATATCTTCCTGAGGTGATCTATTAGTTCCTTCTACATTGTTAGGGAAACTCTTGAAATATCTAACAGCTTCCTTTGTTATACCTTTTGGATCCTCAACAATTTCTCCATTAGGTGTCTTAATTCTTGAGATCCTATTAAAATTTATCATTTCTTTAGTGTTTTTATGGAAAAACTTAACATTCTTTCCCCCTTTGGCTAACCATGTTTCCTTGGATCTATGTTTCTAGAATATTTCCTCTTTAGCTAAAATATCTTTGTATTTTTTAAGAATCTATTTTTCTAATATATACAATTCCGAGTTCATGCCCTCCCTAATCACCATACTATTTAATTCATCCAAACCTTTTTCCAATTTTTCCTTGGTCTCAATAATGTTGACATATTTTTTCGTGTTCCATATAATCATCTGCTTTTTAATATATTTCAGTTTTGACATAAAAACAAAGGCATGGGAACCTTCAAATTGACCTTCTCCCCACCAACCTTCCACCTTATTTAGGAAGATCTCCTCCCTTAGCCACATTATTTTAAATTTGATAGGATTTATTTTTGGTTGTGTAGCCTCCTCTATAGTCAGATTAACTAGATAGTTATTCGAGCTTGAGATAGTCATAATCTGTGCTTTAAAGTTCTAGTTAAACTGTCCCAATTTACCAATAAAGAAAATATGTCCAACTTCTCAGCTATATGACTCAAATTATTTCTTTCATTAGTCCAAGTTAATTTCCTTGAATCCATAGCTACTTCCATATATTTATTTTTTTGTATCCAATCCCTAAATTCCTTCATTGTCTTTGTTTCTCTAGTAGCCCCCCTATTTTTTCATTTATGTTCAAAATTGTGTTAAATTCCCCCCCATAAACATAGTCTCAATAGGGTGGTTTTTAAAAATATTCCATAGTTCTATCCAAACTTCCCTTTTATCAAGAAGAAATTTAGGTCTGTATATATTAATAAGGAGGAAATTCATATTACTATTAATAATTTTAACTATAACACAAATCCAGTGTTTACTACTACTTACTAGCTCATATACAACACATCTTGGATTACATATGATCCCTAATCCTCATAAGGATCCTTCTGAGGGTGTGCCTTCTATCCCTCACATGCCTAGCTTCCTACTAAGAACCACATACTCCACTTTCCCTAATTTTATTTCCTAAATCGTAATTATATATGCTTCAAAGGTAGATAAGCAATTCTTTAGTAAGAACTATTTGTTAGGGGAATTTAGTCCCATAAAATTCCATGTGACAAGCCTAATTATTCCTTTGGAAGTTACTTCCCCTTCCCTATATCTAGTAGCAATGTTATCTTTACATGTGTTAACACACTCCCATCTAAAGTTTTGAGTTCACTTGAATATTTTATGCCTCTTCTCTTGATGATCTTTGCACAATCTGGGGAGGATTTTTCCTAGATATTTTTTCTAAGCCCTAGAGTCAGTGGAGACTCCTCTCCCACCCCCATTTCCTTCTCTTGGCCATCTATCTCACCATTATCCATTGATTCTAAGATTTTGACCATCAAATTCTAATTTTCTATAAGATTCCTTTCAACATCTAGATTTTGATGGATATTTAATCCTAAGAAGTCATTAATTACTTCAATTCCTTCCCTTCTACTATATCCCCTCTTTGATAGAAAGTGGGTCTTTCATTTCCTTTGTCTTTTAGGATTTGTGTCTTGTTCCTAGGCCATTCTTCATTAATATTATTATGATCCTCTTCCACATTTTCTATAGCCTCCTCTAGTTCTCTTGTGTCAATGTCTTTATTCTCCACTACTATCTCTTTGTATCTGAGTATATCTACATTTTCCCTTTCATTTTTAAGCTCCACATCCATAGTACAATTCTCTTTAACTCTTCCATTTATTATTAATTTCAATTCAGCTCTTACCCTCCCTTTCAAAGACTCTTCTTGATCCAAGATCTCCATTACAAATTCCTCATATTCCTTCACTCTAATGTCCTCCTGAGAGGAATTCTTCTCCATTATGGGATTCCCACTCCTACCATGATATTTTTGGGCACCCCCACATAAATTCCCTCCCTTCATAGTGTTATTCAATCTCCTAGTGCCTCCCTTAGTTGGGCCTTACCCATCCTTTCATTGTTAATATTCTTTTGATTCTCTACTATTTCTCCTTCCTCAACTCCCTCCACAACCTCTAATGGTAATGTTTTCACTATGAGACCACCATGTTCATGATTAAAATTAATGCCCACCTCATGCATTTGAGCTTCCATAGGTTGATATTTCTCTCCTTCATCCTCCCTTTCTTCATCTTCTCTAACATAGCCCTTATTGAAAACTGGATTAATCACAAAAGATATATTCCTACTATTAATAATAATTGGTTTCAATGTCTTTATGTTAATGTTCATCCTAACTATTATAAAAATGCTGGAAAAGGATAAGTGCTCATCCACCATTCCTACAAAGGTTCCTATCTTATTACCATTTTTTCTTAAAATATCCTTGTTGATAATTTCTACAGGAAGGTTCAACAACTTAATATTGTTCTTTCTATTTTAAAATCTATTAGATTATATGGATTAAAATTTGGTTGCCAGTCCAAAAATTTGAAATAAAACCCTCTATATCTAGGTGATTTATCCATTAAGAATTTGTTTTTTAATTCTACTTTATAGCAATTAATATACAAAAATTCTTCTGAAAGGATAGCAATACTTTTGTAGAAACCATTTTGTAATTTATTTCACTGGTGTACCAAAACCACACCATATTGCAAAAACCCCAGACATTTTTCATATCCCCTATGTGTGTTCGATTGCCCCATCATTTATTTCCAAAGTAATCTTATCCTACTCAATAGGGTGAGATCTATTATTTGTGGTCATATCCAAATGTGACTCCAGGGGCGTCTTGTTGTTACAGATTGCCTCATAAGTTTTTTGCCTCCTGGGATTAGATGGGTGTCCACCCTATTTTGAGTTAATTCATAGAGAATGGCTCATCATTAATATTTGATTTTTGGGAACTTGTTTTAAAAAAAATCCTCCATAGATTACATGTGAGAAAACATGTTAAGGCTTGGTCAATTGGAGACACTAGCTAAGTGGAGAGAAGCATCCCAGGGTGGAAGGTTTTCCCTAAAAGAAGGAACACTTTGCACCAAACTTCTCCCATACATGTGCTTGTCCTTGATTGTTCTTTTCGATTTAACAATTTTTCAAGCCATGTCTTCCATTGCAGGAGGAAGGGGAGCCTCGTTTCCCCCACTTGGAGTTTCCAAACCCCATCACATACTTTGTTCTTCTATAATAAATCCTTTCTTATCAATGATTCAATCGATATTCAGTAAATGCAAAGCCATCCTTTTTGGTTATGTTTAATTTTTAATTAATTAATATTATTTAATTAATTAAATTTTAATTAATTGGTCTTTATCATTTAATTGAATTTAATTTCTAAAAGTCCTATATTTTAAATAATTACCACCTTCCACCCTGGGATGCTTCTCTCCGCTTAGCTAGTGTCTCCAATTGACCAAGCCTTAACATGTTTTCTCACATGTAATCTATGGAGGATTTTTTTTAAAAAAAGTTCCCAAAAATCAAATATTAATGATGAGCCATTCTCTGTGAATTAACTCAAAATAGGGTGGATGCCCATCCAATCCCAAGAGGCAAAAAACTTATGAGGCAATCTGTAACAACAGGACGCCCCTGGAGTCACATTTGGATATGACCACAAATAATAGATCTCACCCTATTGAGTAGGATAAGATTACTTTGGAAATAAATGATGGGGCAATCGAACACACATAGGGGATATGAAAAACATCTGGGGTTTTTGCAAGATGGTGCGGTTTTGGTATACCAGTGAAATAAATTATAGAATGGTTTTTGCAAAAGTATTGCTATCCTTTCAGAATAATTTTTGTATATTAATTGCTATAAAGTAGAATTAAAAAACAAATTCTTAATGGATAAATCACCTAGATATAGAGGGTTTTATTTCAAATTTTTGGATTGGAAACCAAATTTTAATCCATATAATCTAATAGATTTTAAAATAGAAAGAACAATATTAAGTTGTCGAACTTTCCTGTAGAAATTATCAACAAGGATATTTTAAGAAAAAATGGTAATAAGATAGGAACCTTTGTAGGAATGGTGGATTGAAAAATAACTCATTGGTGGGGAGGAATGGCATACGGTGGGGAGGAGAAGACCATTGCAGTCATAGAGCAATAAATTCAAAGAATTTTTCCGCCTCAAAAATTCTGACAGTGGGCATTGGTATCAACAATCAGCAAGAGGAGAGAAGGGTCTACATTCTGACATGGCTAGACTTTTTCACGGGATCCCTTTTGTCCAGCCTACTAACCCTCAATCCAGTCATAGCAACCAGTTACCCAATGAGTTTTACCATTGTCCTTTTGCTGAGAAGAATATCCCACTCAAGTCCAACAGTCATTTTGCTTCCAACATTTTCCCTGGCAAAGCTATTGTCCAGCCGGTGAAACCTTTTTTTGTAAACCCTAGGTTTCATTTCAAACCTCATAAGGTTCATCCTCATATAGGTACAGATTTGCAAGGTGTAGATCAAGGTTTTTCAGCTTTTGAGTATGGAGAATCATCCTTCCAAGCTCATAATAGATCGACACCCTTATTGCATCAAACCTTCGCACCCCCACAAAAGAACTATTTTAACAAGAGAAAAACTCTAAATTAGCGCAGGAAGGGAAAATATGTGGAGGATCAACCCGTACTTGATATTTGTGAAGGTACCCCCCTAGGATCCCCTGTGCAAATTAGGTATGCACAATCGATTGTAAAACATATCAGAGTAGACCAGGATGTTTCCACAGTTAGAGTGCCCTTCAATCCAAACAAAATTTGGATGCCCACTCGGAAGCCCAAGCCTATAACCCAGGCCCACTTACACACTAACGAACATCTTTTAGATTTTGAAAGGCAATATCATGGACAACCAGTAGATTCTGAAGTGCATTCTATTGGAGATATGGGTACAGAAAAAGGCATCAAGAAACCTCTGGAGATCGCTTTACCACAACACTTCCTACAAGATTCAATCGAAGCTTTACAAGGCACAACGCTCATTGGTAAGTTCACAAACCCATCTCTTCAGTTTGAGGTTATTAGAACATGGGCTTTCGAGAACTGGAAGGGATTATCATACATTTTTCAACTGGATTCAGATATAGGTGTTTTTGTAGCTTCCTTTGATTTAGCAGTTTCTAGGGATAATGTTCACCACTGTAAGGGATGGTTCTCTTATGGGTATGGTCTATTTACTTGAGTATGGACACCAAACTTCAAGCCTGTTAAAACTGAGAGTTGTTTTTATCCATACTAGATTTCCTTCCCCTCACTCCCATTAGAATACAGGAATCTTGAAATAGTGGAAATTTTTGCAAATAAAATTGGTATTTTTGTCAAGCATGATCTCATTCCTTTTGAACACCCACATCGAGATACCTATGTTTGTGTGTTACTCTACTCCTCAAAACCTCTGCCACACCAGATTAAGATTAAGTCAAAATGGGGGATATTTACTTAGAACATTGTTGTGGAGGATGTGAATACTTGTCAAAAATATCAGAAATGGCTAGGTCATTTCACCACACAATGCAATAATTCTAGACATTCTAAGACACTCGTTTGTGTGGATCATTGCACAAATCCACAAGAATGCACTGCACAACATCCCATACAAAATATGGAAGAGGAAATCAAATTGCATAAGGAAATGAGTATATTTGATTCAGGATTCCAGGCTACTACTCTCCCCCCACCACTTGAAGGAATAGTAAACAAAAAGATAATCTCAGTGGTTAACATGCTGGATAGTAATTTGTTCTCGTAGTTGCAGAATATGTATAATTTCTTCACTTCTGCAATTAGTAATCTACCAGTTCAACGATGGGTCATCAAGCCTTCACTGTACTCAGTGCCCTTGTTACCAGTGCTTACTTGGAGGGAACAGCCAAAGTTACAATTCCTAATGGTAGACAATATAATTCATCAGCTGATGTATAAAAACTCACCAATTAATATTTGTAGTTTATAGAACTTGCTTAGTCATTAAGCACTTAGTGATTTAAAGGCTAGACAACTTTCAGATCAAATTATTACAGAACTAGCCACCAAGATAATCTTTGAGTTAGCAGAAGAAGAAGGTTTGATTGAGGAATTAGACAAAATCAATTCACAATTAGATTGGGTGCCTTCTGAAGCTAGTATTCATAAGGACAGTATGTCACTGAGGGCCTATGGTCAGAATTCTTTATCAAAAATAAATTAGGAATTACAGGAATCCCAAATTACTATAGATACTTGTAATTTCCTGACTCCATAGGACATTTCAGAAAATGAGCTTAATGACAACCTAGAACAAGTCATACGCAAACAAGTGGGAGTTTCTATGGATTCAGAATTTGAGGAGAAGCAGTATTTTGGCAACCAGGATTCAGGTATTCAAAAGCTATCTTAGGATTCAGATATTCATCAGCAGAAGATCAATGAGATAGAAGAAGAAATTGTAGACCATTTAGAGCCAAATCTTCATCAATCAATAATTCAATCGAGGTGTAACTATACACTGCTATCTATCCAACAAACCCCATCTATGTCTTCTCTGGGCAAGCCCATAGGGAAAAAAAGAGGTAGAAAGCCAAAAAATACTTAGACTAAAGTAGAAATTACAGTAGGTATCCAATCTACCCTAGATGGTAAGTTCACACCAACCAAAAGATTGACAAGGAGAATAATGAGTTCTCCTTGTCAACCATGAAGATCATATCATGGAATGTTAGAGGTTTAAATGCCTCTAACAAAAGGGGAAGAATTAAGCAAGAGCTTGATTCTATGAAAGTAGATATAATCCTATTACAAGAAACAAAATTGTCATAGGAAAACTTTGACAAAACAATTGGGAAATGCACAAAATGGCAATCAATCCAAAGACCTAGATTGGGTGCTTCGGGAGGTTTGGCTATTTTATGGGATCCTAAGTCAATACAAGGATAGATTTCAAATCAAATGGATAACTGGCAAGCTTTGAGTATTAGCTATTATGATAAAAAATTCCTTCTCATCAATGTCTATGGCCCCATAGCAACAATGGACAAGCAGAGAGTTTGGTAGGAGCTGACCCACATGATTCAGACACATCAGCTGCACCATATAATTATAGGGGGTGATTTTAATGCCATATTAAAATTGTCATAAAAATGTGGAGGCATCAGCCCACCTCTAAAAATAATACAAGATTTCTCACACTTTGTACAAGATAATAATCTTGTGGACATTGAGCCAAGTAAAGGGACATATACTTGGACCAATAAAAGATCCAACTTTGCTCAGATTGTTGTTAGACTAGACAGGTTTCTTGTATCACAGCACTGGAATCTTTCAAAGACAACTTTCCTATCAAAAATCTTACCAAAATCAGGTTCAGATCACTTCCCCATCAGCATACAAGTAAATTTTCCTTTGGCTTCCCAGAATCAACCCCATAATTCTTCCTTCAAGTTTGAAAGAATGTGGCTCCGACATCCAATATTCATGCCTTTAATCAGTCAATGGTGGAAGACTGTACCTGGCTTAGAAGGCACCAAAATGCATCAATTTGCAACCAAGCTAAAATATACTAAAACCCAAATTAAAAAATGGAATGTAGTGTTCAAAAACATTTTTAAAGAAAAGGAGATTGTAAAGCAAAAATTAGAGGAAGTTTTGGAAAAGTTCACAAGAAATGGGATGGATAATGATTCATTCTTAGCTCAGAAAAGATTATCCTCAGATTGGGAAGAACTATGTAGCAGAGAAGAGACTTACTAGAGATAGAAATCTTGAGAATTGTGGCTTAAAGAGGGTGATAAAAACACAAAAATTTTCCATGCATCAGCTAAACAGAAAACAACAACTAGTCAAATTTTCTCAATTAAAAATGCAGAGATAGGTGCCTCACTTTTAGATGCCCAAAGCATACAAGATGAAGGGGTGAGATTCTTTAAAACTTTGTTGGCCCCTCCGACCACACATCCCTATGCAGCAGATCGTGAGGCAGAACTACTTGCAGCCATCCCAGCTATTGTTTTAGAATCAGATAACATTAAGCTGATGGCTCCATTTACAATTCAGGAACTTAGGAAAGTAGTCTTCTCCCTTCCTCCAGATAAAGTGCCAGGACCGGATGGATTCACAGCTCTCTTCTTTCAAGCATGTTGGGACATAGTAGGATGGGATCTACTAGGAGTTATTGAAGAATCAAGATCTAGTAGATCTATGTTAAAATACTTCAATACTACCAATATAACTATTATTCCAAAAGTGAAAGTACCTAATACCTTTGTGGAGTTTAGACCCATCTCTTTGTGTAATATGGTATATAAAATCATTACAAAAGCAATATATATTAGAATGCAACAATTGATTCCAAGCTTAATATCTCAGCCTCAAGGAGGTTTTGTCCTGGGTCGGGAAACAATGGAGGGAGCATTAGTAGCACATGAAACATTACATTCCATTAGTACAGGAAAAACACCAAATTTTGTCATTGAATTGGATATGATGAAAGCATACAATAGGGTCTGTTGGAATTTCTTATTCAAAGTTCTACGCAAATTTGGATTTTCAAAAGCATGGTGTAAATGGATTCGAGCTTGTGTATCAAGGGCCTGGTTCTCAGTAGTAATTAATGGTGTCCCTACAGGATTCTTTTCATCTACGCAAGGAGTAAGGCAAGGAGACCCTTTATCCCCAGTTCTTTTTATACTGATGGCTGAATCTTTTAGTAGGCATATTCAACATAAGCAGAATATAGGTCTATGGAAAGGTGCAAGTATTGGTGAAACAAGCATCTTGATTACACATACATTATTTGTAGATGACACCCTTCTGTTTGGAACCTCCTTAGTTTTAGAAGAAAAGAAGATTAAACAATCCCTAGATCTATACTCATCACTATCAAACTAGAAAGTGAATTCACAGAAATCCAAGATTTTCTTGTTCAATACAAATCAAATAATCGCTAATAAGATTGTCAATATCTTAGGCTTCACAGTTGACTTTCTGCCATCAACCTATCTAGGGATTCCTTTCTTTGTAGGAGCTAATTGAATAGGCTATTGGACACCAATTATTGATAGAATCAAATCTAGAGTGGTTGCTTGGAAAGCAAGGTGGTTGTCCCTTTCTGGCAGAATCCTCCTTATAAAGATAGTGTTTTCAGCAATCCCAAATGACTATTTATCAGTACTCAAAGCTCCCTCTTCAGTTATTAAATCCATACAAAATATTTTGAGAGACTTCTTATGGACAGCAAATATGAATGGAGAAAAGAAAATTCCTTTGGTATCTCTAGACTGTATGACACAAACTAAACAACTAGGTGGAGCAAGGATTCATGATCTTCATAAAAGGAACAAAGTTTTTGGAGGAAAGCTAATTTGGCAAATGTATTCTAAACCAAATAATATTTGGTGTCAAATCATGCAGCAAAAATATTTAGACAATAATAATCCTACCAGAATCTTCACCATCTTAGATCCTTCAAAAGGTTCAACAATTTGGGACTTCATGGTGGCTTCAAGGGAGATTGTGACTAACTATATTTCTTGGGAAGTTAACAGTGGATACCAAGTTAAGTTTTGGCATGACTCATGGAATGGGGCTCCACTAATTAGCAAGATGGTAGGTGTGGATCACTTGATTAATGTTGTAGAAAATTTGTGGGGGTCACTTCTGGTAAACTATGTTTCTGCAATCTTAATTCATTCAAGAAAGGTGATTTGGAAAGATCCATCAGAATTGAATCTTTCTCCTCAGGACTATCAATTATTGAAACAGATTCTCTAAGATAAGATAGTGTATTTATCAAACATAGAAGATAAGGTGCTTTGGGCCCTTGGAAATGAAGGTAGCTTCAACATTAAGGAGGGGTATAACATTATCCAACGTCAAGAAATTCAATCTCCTTCTTGCCAAGCATTCACATTTTGTTGGAGTCATTTAACATTACCTAAAGCAGGCTACTTTGCATGGTTAGCATTGAAAAATAGGATTTTAACCAGTGATAGATTACACAAACTAAAGATAGCACAACCTCTTAATTGTTTATTGCGTGGTCAAGCTTCAGAGAATGTAGACCATCTACTCTTATCTTGCACATTTGTGCAACAGTGCTGGACTTTTGTGTTGACAAAACTTCATTATTCAATGCCTCTACAAACAAGTTATGGAATTTGTTTCAATCTTGGCCAAAATTATACCCTGATTCCTTATTTTCTACATTATGGACATGTATACCAGCACTAGTGGTGTGGACAATTTAGTGGGAGTGAAACAAAAGAATCTTTCACAAATCTTCCTCTACAATTGAAGTAGTGCTATCTAACTTGGAAAAGTTAGTATCTGAAATGGTAAATTCCAGTCATGCAAAGCTTAAGTCTAACCTTCGAATGACAAGTTGGGATAGTGTGATTTCTAGAGAATGGAAACATATTCATGTACCATTTGGTTGGTGTTAGCGACAACATAAATCTGACTCACAAGATGATAAATTAGTTTGTTGGCTCTCGCTAGCAGCAGGGATTGTGAAGCTAAATTTTGATGGATCCTCTAGAGGTAATCCAAGTAACTCAGGGGTAGGAGCCTATATCCGTGATCATCTGGGTGTGGTTAAAGCACTAAAATTCTGTCCTCTTCCTTGTGGGTTGAATAACATGGCAGAAGCTCAGGGACTATTCATGGGTCTCACATTGGCTAAAGAGGGAGGTTTTAAAAGATTGCAGGTGGAAGGAGATTCCTTGATAATTATTAACAATTCCATAAAATGGGAAACACATAGCTAGCAATTAGGATATATCTTCCGACAAATTTGGGACCTTTTGGATTCCTTTGATGAAATATACATTTCCCATACCTATCGTAAAGGGAATGCTTTGGCATATTATCTTGCTAATATAGCATGTGATGGTCATGAATTGATGTCACTCGCACTGGCAGAAATCATTATATAGGATAAGAAGCTGAAGGAACTGGTATGTGTGGACATGACGGTCTCCCATATAGATTAATTTGTATATTTGACAACATAATAAATTTGACTAGGTGGCTATTGGGTACATCCATTAAGCATTTCACAGGTTGTGGGATTGATATTGTTAATTAGGAGCATTATCAGTAATAGATGATCATTAAATAAGACACAAGACTATAGGATCTAGTTTGTGTGAGCATGATAGATTATTCATCATATGTGGTGTCTGAAATTGACAACTTAATTATTTGTTAGGTGTTGAGGATCCTGGCTGCATAGTCACAATATCCCATTTGATGTGAAAATAGTACCTTTGATGTGTGCTATCCTACGACCTTATGCAGATTTAAGTGACAAAATTAATTGCCATAATCTATATGTCATCATTTCCTCTTCCTATGTGCTTATAACATCTAATCTACACAAGTGGGATGCCTATGTGTTGCATGGTAGTACATTCCCACAACATTTTCTATGAATATTGCATTCCCAAGGTACGAATATTCATCATCCTCCTTCAACCTTAAAATTTGTGGGGATTCGATGAATTTGGCAATTTATGGATTGAGTGATGTGAGTTCTTTCTCGGCCCTATTTATCTCTTCATTCACAGCTCCACACCAACCATTCAGTTTAGCTCAAATTGCTGCAATGGATCTAAGGATTGGTCAAATTTTGAAGTGCAGACAATGTGCCAGGTATCATCATGATATGTTGCTGAAGAATTATAGACTGAGGTTACAATCATCTAGGTTTGAAATGGTGCTTCCTTCATATATTGATGAGGGATCCTTTAGCGCTATGTTTGTTTTCCATTCTCAAAGACTTCAGGATGCTATCCGTATAGTAATTGGGGAAGAAATTCTTGCTCCGCATGTGCGTCAATTCTTCTTCCCATCATAGCTTGTTGCCATCTTCCTGTCCAATGCTTTGGACCTCATTCAATCAGTACCCATGTTTGTCTCATTGATGGAGAAAGTTATCAATCCACACTACCTGTAGAATAATGAGCTCATGAGGGCTTTACAACAATATGATCTTTGGGATGGTTTGGCACTAGTGGGTGGGTTATTCTCCCATCAAGAGTTACTCACAAATCATGATTTCATGTTGGTCTATGTTAGTGTTAAATGGTCCTTGGAGAAGTAGGATGCTAGGTATGCAGAAAACACTCTCCATTAAATGAATCAACGTCTAGGGTTCCATATGGTAAACTCAATCAAAATCAAGGTGAATGCATTGCTGGATTTACTTGAACTTCCTAATCCTCCACCATCTCGTTCAGCAATGCTGCTTCAATCATGCCCTATCAACAATGGGAATTCACCAAGGTTAGTTGATGCAGTGCCAAACCTTAATGCTCAACCTTCAGGTTCGGGTTGTGTATCTTAGTCGGAAGAACAATTTGCACAGGCCGCTGACCATGATGCACCTCGCCCGCAAGCTTTGGCCTGTGATCGTGGTTGGACTTCCAGTTTTTCACATCTTCTGACTTCATCAGATTATGTGGTAGCTATTGGTTTAGATCCTTCAGGTTGGTCCCCGCATGTTTCAATGCCTCCAGCCGAGGATTGGGGTTTGGCAAATATGGGTGAATAAATGTTCCATTGTTTAGTGTGTCTAAAATTTTGATGACCTCTTGATAAGATTGAGTCTAAATTTTGTGAAGTAATGTATGAAGCAATTAATAGGTCTTGATATGTATGGTTTTCCTATGTATTGTATAGCAATCGAATCTCTCAAAATATGGGGCTTTGTTAGGAATAGGATTACGTGCCTATCATGCATCTTTTGTATCTGCATATGTAACTATCTGTACTCGAACATATACCTGTATATAACTATGACCTCGGGGTTTCATTTTGGTTCTTCCATGGGGGAGTTTTTTGAACTAGTTTAATAATAAAATATGGTGGATATACCACTTTTGCTTAAAAAAATAAAAAAATAATTACCTTTAATTATTTAAATTAACTCATTAATTCTCCAATTTGAAATTAATTTTATTTTGTCTCAATTTTCATTTAATTTTATTTCTAATTAATTTCATTCAATTTCATCTTTCTCAAAAATTGAATTTCAAATTCAATTAAAATCTTTAAATCTCCCAAAAATCTAAAAAATCAAACTTGTGAGCTCTCAAAATTCTAAAAATGCAAAAATCAACTTTAAATAAAAATTATATTCTTTTCTGAAAAATGAATTTTGGAAATTCATTATTCTCAAAATCAGAAAAATATCTTCTATATTTATATTCCCTTCTATTTCCTAAATGAACTCTATGTTTTTGAGTTCAATTTGGAAATGAATCCTCATCTTTGGAAGGTTGCCCAAAATCTCCCAATTCCTAATTATCTTAGCTATTCAATCTAATTTTCTCTTGATCTCAATTGTTCATCTAGTTCTGAAAATCTATATAAACCCCCTTCATTCTCATTTGGAAGGATCCCAATTTTTTAGTATCAAGTATCTTATGTAGGTTTTCTAGCAACCAAGTAACCATCATAGTGACTTATTCTCAAATCTCTGACTTGAAGTGCTACTAGAATCAACGTTGAGCATCATCCATCCACTTCAATAGAATGCAAAGAGGAAATAGAAGGATTTAAGCATAGATTAGGTTTTATTCCTTATTTTTTTCTAATTAATTATGCTTGGGATTTGTTGTTTTGTAGGGCCATTAATTTTTAGTAGTTCACTTTGATTAGTTTGGTCCTACTAACATGTTTCTTGAGCATGTGTAGAGTTCCTACATACATTTGGTGAACCCACATGAACCTACAACCCAACAAGTTCTTTAAGACACCTTACAACTTATTTTTGGTCTTGTTCGTATAGTTGAGATTTTTATTTTTCATCTTTTCAAGTATTTGGCAACTGCTAATTAAATTTCACTATTGTCAATTAGGATTGCACCTGTGATACAAAGCTCAAAACCTCACAATCCTATTGAAACATGGAAACATTCTCACCGATGGGAATGAGAATGAATCTTCAGATCACAGTCCAGTTTCCTCCTTGTGACCACCTAAACTAACTCTAAATAGGGAAAGGGATAGAAGGATATGCTTTTGTAAGTAAAACATATACTAACAGGTGATGCACCAATGATAAATTCATAGCAAAATCCATGAGATTTTTTGAAAATACAATTAACCTACTTAGAATGACCTTGCAAAAATGACTATGTGAAAGGTTTCTTAATCAGCACTAAAGAGGAAAACCAAATATGTTTTCACAATTTAACGCTTAAATCCAAAAAAATCAGTCATAAATTTGCACCATGAGCCATCATATCATGTATTATAACTGAAGGAATATTGATCTAATAAATGTAAAGAACACAATAATTGAATTAAATAACTCACAATCAAATGATGACACAGAAAAAATAAGTAGGATGAAAGAGTATTTGCATATTATATCTCAAGAATCTGCTACAACATGCTCCAATATAATAATGCCTTGTATTTTCAATCTGCAAAAGAGGCAAAAAGAATGAAGACCTATCAAAATGAGGCCCAAAATAAGAGATATAGCCACCCAAAGTGATGGGTCAGATCTAAATGCAAAACCCTGAAAAAGAGGATGCAAAATCCATGAAACTGAAATCTAACTACAAGAAGAACTCACCTAAGTCATGTGCAACTGATGTGCAACTTAGATCTGTCCCAAAAATGCCTAAAAATCTTCCAAAACTACGTGTGAAACTAAAGAAGAAACTCTTCGACTCCATGTAGCAGACAAAACTCCCACAACTAACTCATGACTCAAAATTTACTCCCCGTGTGCATATAAAATAATTAATAATTAATTGTCTTATAAGTTTGACAATTAACTACTATTATTTATAGTATAATTATGCAAGAAAATATCTTACCAAAATATATTTTATTTATTACTATGTTTAATATATTTAATAGCAATAATACTATTAAATAAATATTAAACATATTAGACATAATAATAAATAAGATATAAATATATATTACTTAAGTTACATTTATTAAATAGTTTATAAAAGACTATTTAATAAATTTAACTTAAGTAAGATAAAATGCATGAGAAGAACTCATATTTATCTTTAAGAAAGTCATAAAAAATGAAAATGCATAAAGCCTTATATGCTCACAAAAATTTATATGATATTAACCCTAAAAAGGGTTTCATTTTATTTGGTCTTCATTTTCATCTACCTTTGGAAGCTCTCCATTGCGCCACCATGGAAGGAAATGTAGGGTTTGAATGAAGAAAGTGATCAAAATTTCTTCCTACAACCTCTGTGATTGTCTCTGTGTATGGGTATTTTGAAGATAACGAACCTTGTGGAGAATCCCAAGCAAAACTATTTTGAAATTCTCCATCTTTTGTTGGTAAGCTTGTCTTATTTCCATATGTTGTTATGAATATTTCTCAAGCTAAATCTTGTACTTATGAGTGTGGTTGTGACTAAATTTTCAATTCTCTAGCTTTACTTGAATTAATATAGGCCACTGCATTATAGGGCTTGTATATTCTTTATGTTCTTGTTTCTGCCTTTTTTGTGAAGTATCCCTTTGGATAGATACCTGTGTACCAATTCTTCGATTGTAAAGGAAACATATTTTCTCAAATTTTGATTTGATAAAACTTGTGCACCCAAGTGCACTAACTAGCATGGTCCAAGCCTCCATGGCACTTTCTGTTGTTCCCTTTTATGGCATGTTAAAAATGTAGTAAGTATTATCAAAGAACCAAGAGTACTCTTTGTCTATACTAAAAAAATCATGAGATGCCTTCTAAACATCTATGATTTTAGGTTGTGACTCATGAGTTTCAGGCAATGTGGTAGGATCATTATCATCTATTTTTAGTTTTGGGGTAGCAAATCCACTTTCAACATATTGTTCATATGCTTGGGTTTATGATTGCAAACCTAAGTTCTTGATAATTTCATCTTTTTTCCACCTAACATTCTCAATAAAATAAAAACTAACTTTATTTATTCCATCCCTTTCAACAGCTTGATTGATGCTATCTGAAATTTTTTTTTCCAAAAAACAAACTCTAATCTTGTACTGGTATCTATCAGTTTCATTGTTCCTTTATTACCATAACTACTTTTCTCTTCAAAAGATTCTTTTTTATTTGAAAACCCTTCATTTCCAATTGATTGTGAGAAAGTGTCATGTCTTTCTATTTCATATTAATTATATATTTCAGTCTTGCTATTGAGGAAAAATTCAGTTGATATGCTTTCAGAAGAGTCTGTGTTCTGCATGTGACCCTCTAAATTTTGAGTCTTTTCAAATTTACGAATGTCAAGAAGTGGTTCTATTTTTCCAAATGAAGACAGTACAAAATCATGAACTTTAACACTTTCAGTTCCATAACTATTTTCAAAGAAGACTCTAAGCTTTTAGCCAATTGAATGTCTGAAAGAAAAGGTATTTTTCATCCACTCTTTTCTGCATTTATTTCTTCAAAAAAAAAAATTTACAATGTTGACCCTCTGTAGAAATATGCCTCTTATGTTACATTTGGAACCATGCTTGTTACCCCATAATACTTGTGACATTATTCCAATGTATTGATACTGTCATGGTTGTCGAATTGCCCTTTTCTTTATGTCCTTAACTGTACTCGATAATGAATGAATATCATTGTTATTATTTTTTAATAAATGCTACTCCAAATTCACATACTTAATCTATCTCTTAATAATCATTCACATTCAAGAATTTCTTTCTCCCTTTGTCTGATTTACTAGCATATGAATATCCAACATTGTTCAAGTTTTTTGAAATTATTGTTGCTTCATTGTATAATACATGTGATTTTCATAGATAATGATTTTATACAAAATACAAATGCATTTTCTGACCTTTGATCATATTCATGTAGCATGCCCTTGTCATGGCTAATTCATATTCAATGGTTGTTCACTATCACCAAGATTGATTTAATCTTTTGTAATCCTTGCACATGTTAGTAATCTTGAGCATATAACTAGGAGGTTTCAAACTATGCCATCTTGTCCCTTTGATGATTTTGTCTTCATTTCTCTGCAAAATGATTAAGTTAAAATGTTTCATACATAGAATAGTATGTCCCTTTAATAAATTTTTCTTCATAACTGGAATGTCATGTTTTTTTCTTATTCTTGCAAAAAATATTGATCTCTATTGCATATAGATTTCAACTCTGTTAGAGCATTTTCTTGTTGAACCTTAAAACACAACCCTGAGTGCTCAGATAGAATTCTATGATTCTTAGACTCCTGACTCACACAAGAAAAAGACTAATTAATAAGGACCAAGTCCTTCTACACTTTGAGATCATGGCTACATGTTGGTGTACCTAACTTAGATCTACTTCTTCAAAGGATCATAACACTAGTTTATATCCTTGATACAAAATTATTCTTATCTGCTCTTTCAAACATACATGAAAAGTAAATTGTCTTTTAAGTTTTAGTTGATGATGAAATCCTGCAAATTGAGGATATACCAGTGCCTTATCCTAGCGCAGAGAGTCAGACAGAGAAACATACATCTACATAAATCTTCTAAATGAAATACAAATAGAACCCAAGTGAAGTGCCTTACAAATCACCCTCTCTTAAACACATTTAATCATCAAATTCTTGTAGAAATCCTGAGCTCTTAGAAATTAACCTAAAGATTTTACCCTTTCCTTGAAAGGAACTAAAGACTAAATTCACAAATACCTTATAAATGGTACATTAAAACTGCCTTGCAGATTCAACACACAAAAGCTATAGAATCCAGACAAAAAGACAACACAAATATGCAAGGGAATTCCAATGTATTTAGGTAGAAATTCAATGCATCAATACATTCCAAAATCTAAAAAAGATTCCTAAGAAGATCAACAATGGAGTCCAAGCCTCTCCTTACAGTAAAATTTTCAACATCCTTTACAATTGAGAGAAAAATAAAAGATATAGCAAAAGGAGGTTAGTTACACAGAACTGACAGCTGTCCACTTAGCATCAAAATATCTCCAATATTCCTCTACACCTGATCTGCAATTGATTCTCTTCAACTGATCTGCATTCCTGCAATCATTTCCCAAACAAACTTGATTCTGATCCCGAAATTGCTAGCTCATACTGCTCTTTCCCACTTCATTGAAACTGAAAATAATCATTTCCATCAGATTCCTTGTCTTCTCTCATTTCTGAAAACATATAACATGCCTATGTTTGGATAAAAGTAAAGGCTCCAAGCATTATTTTATGTGAGCAACTGCAATCTCTTGAAAATTTCAAAATTCTCCTATAGTATGGACTATGCAGGCCTTTTAAATCTTTGTGCAATTTTTAAATCTGAGTGGGCCCCACATATTCCATGTGGCATTAGCTGATTGGATGCTCCAATTTAATTCTTTCTTTGACCACTAGCATTTGGGGATTGGGAGACTGAAGCATTCTCTTAATCTCTAAATTTTATCTCCTTGACCACTACAATTTGGAGATTGGCAGACTAAAGCATTCTCTTAATCTCTGAATATTTGTGACTTAACCACTAGTATTTTGAGATTGGGAGACTAAAGCATTCTCTTAATCTCTGAATGTTAGTGACTTAACCACGAGCATTTGGAGATTGGAAGACTAAACATTCTCTGAATCTCTGAATGTTATCTCCTTGACCACTAGCATTTGGAGATTCGGAGACTAAGCATTCTCTGAATCTCTGAATGTTAGTGACTTACACTTTTCTGCAAAATTTAGTGCTTTCTATTTTTTTGGCATGCATCCCAATGAACTAATTGTGCACACCCTTGAGAGCCTCCTTCTCTTTCTTCATTTCATTATGTGAGTGGTATATCTTTTAAACACTTGAAATGGTCATTTCTTGAGCAATGTGGGATTAATATTTTGAAGGCATTGGTGATTTTTTTATTTCTTCCAGTACTCATAGGACCATAACTTTTGATTTTTAAATTGAGTTTTTCTATAAAAAAATTATGTAGAATACACACATGGTAGTCTCAAACATATGTAAAATTCAGCCCGACCCAGTTTGTATTTTTTGAGATACGACTAAAAATGTGACTGGCTATGCATGTTAGATTAGGTGAAAAACTAATCTTCCAAGAACACCTGCATGCATAACCCTGTCACATGGAAGAAGCAAAGCACATAAGGCAAGAAAAATATATGGAGGCCAAAAAGCTAGAGACATCATATGCACAATCAAAAAACAATCTATTATGAATAATGCATTGAGTTGCTGAAAAATACAAAGAGGGAATCCTTATAAAAGGATACCGAAACCCTAAAGGAGAAAACCCTAAAGAATAAAAAGATGCCTAAGTCTAACTTAAGTGTAGAGAATAATAGACTAATAATTTAATTAATTAATTATTAGCTATAATATGACTACTCTAACACCCCCCCTTAAGTGTAACTTAGGGAGAAGCTAAACAACTAAGGACTAAAAGATGCATGAAAACAAAAATGCATGAAAGAGCTATGGGTCCCGGCAACAAGGCCTGATCAGGTACCCAAGTACAAGAAATAAACTAGATGAAGGAAACAAAGCCTCCAATCTAGGGAATGTCCCAAAGAAAGGAACAAGAAAGAGCATGAAGCATCTCTGAAGCATGAAGCTGCAAACACTGTCAGAAGAAACTGGTGGAACCCCCACTGAAATAGTGCATGACCAGGTAGAGAAGACAAAGTCTGAAGAGCTGATCAATCGAAGAGGTGGTCTCCAAAAGCAGGAATGAATGAGTGTCTATATAGTAGATGATCCATCTCACCGAAATGCATAGGTGCCTAGCCACTGCATCCGCCTAGTGCATAGGAACAAAAACTGTATACGTAGATCACTCAATCGAACCAAGGAAGCAATAGAACCAACAGGTGAACCCCCCCCATAATGCTGAATAGGGAGAGGGGTGACAAGAACACTGAAATGCAATGCCAGAAACATCTGCAAGAAGAAGAATTAGGAACACCAACAGTGCAACAGAAGTACAAGCACAGGATAAAGGGCAGTGTCATAGACACACAACATGGGCTAATGTCATGGAAGGTACACTCACTTGACAAAGGTGGATGAGCACAAAAGGCAAAACATCATAACCCCCCATGGCACTTTATAACTGAGTGCGAGTACAAACAAACACAAGGAGTACAAGATCCCAGATATGCAAAAGTAGGCACTTTATCTCAGTGTGTTTACAGAAAAGAAATGCTACAGAAGAGAAGCATACAATGCTCAGAAGTCAGAAAGAAGAGTGAGCCAGAAGAATAGAAGAAGAGATCCCAGGACCTATAGAACCCAAGTAATCTGCCAGAGTGTGAAAGTGCAAAAATCAAAGGAGAGAAAACTTGGAGCAGAATCTGGATAAAAGACCCTTGCAACTGAATAACTCACAGAACCAGCTTTCCAACGATATATGGTGAGCCCAAAAAAGAGTCCGGATGAGCGAGATATGGCTCCCGGAAGGCAAAAAATAAAAATCACCTTTGATAGCAAAAAACACTGTCAAAACAGCAGAACCAAGAACTCTAACTTCCATAATTAGAAAGAGCTCGGAAAGAGCTTTCCGACGATATAAAGAAGTCTAAAAAAGACCTCCGTATGCTCAAGATATTGCAAAAAAAGGCCAGTTACCCCTAAAAACAAAGCTCTAAAAAAATATGCAAGTTTTTTTTAAAAAAAATTAAAAAGCATGCCTGCTGACGTCATGATGATGTCAGCAGGGGGCCTGGGGGCTGAATCAGTAAGCCCCTGGTCATGTGGGGACCAAGGGGCTGGCGCTAGGCGCTAGGGGCCAAGGGCTGGTCCCCCATAGGACCAGCAGTCCGGCGGAGCGGCGGGGCTGCAGGCGGGCGGTGAGCGGCGGACTGCGGCAGGGCCGCGGGCAGAGCTGGGCCGGTGGGCGGCGAAGGGCGGAGGGGCTGCGAGTGGCGCTGGGGCGGAAGGGCCGCCGGGCCACGGCGGCTCTGCAAAGGGTAGCGGCTCTGTGGAGGCCGCGGGGTGGTGCCCGGGTGGCCGCTGGGTGGTGCCCGGGTGGCCGCCCCTCAAAAAAATTTAAAATTTTTTTGAAAAAAAATCACCGTCTTGATTCGCGTGCCAGGCCGTACGGCCTGGTACCCAAAAAATTTTGTCTCAAATTGCAAAAGTGTCCAAAATGGACAAATTTTATATGGATTCTAAGGTTTTTGGGCCTTTTGGATGCAATGGTGGCGTCCGTTTTTGCTCAAAATACCTGCAGAGAATACCAGAACTGAAATTTTTTGAAACCCTCCTACTTTTGAATCACTTCAACAAGACACGAACAGCGAGCAGCAAGATGGCTCTGATACCATGTTAGATTAGGTGAAAAACTAATCTCCCAAGAACACCTGTATGCATAACCCTGTCACATGGAAGAAGCAAAGCACATAAGGCAAGAAAAATTTATGGAGGCCAAAAAGCCAGAGACATCATATGCACAATCAAAAAACAATCTATTATGAATAATGCATTGAGTTGCTGAAAAATACAAAGAGGGAATCCTTATAAAAGGATATCGAAACCTTAAAGGAGAAAACTCTAAAGAATAAAAAGATGCCTAAGTCTAACTTAAGTGTAGAGAATAATAGACTAATAATTTAATTAATTAATTATTAGCTATAATATGACCACTCTAACAATGCATTCACACATTTTGCATTCGATTGGCTCTTGCATTCAACCTTTTTGTATCTTCTTCTTCTCCACATGCTTTACATTTGTCTATGATTCCACATCTCACATAAATCTGAAAAGAATCTCTCATGGAGTCATCATTTACTTGAGGGTTTTTTGAAAAAACAACTTCACTCATCCTTCATTATTCGGCGTAGAAATTTGGCATCTTCCACATTCTCCCACTTTGCATTTGTTTGCCTATGTTTCCACATTGGATTGAGGTAACCCAAAAACAATAACTCAAAAACAATTTGGATTTCATCAGCAGACAAGTATAACTCTTCTCAAAATAACAACTTTGCAAAAATAATTTTGCTTAACACTGTCAATTTGTAGAAAATTGCTTTTGGATTTGCCTTCACAAACCCACCAAATGTACACCTCAAGATTGGAAATCTTAGACATAGATTTACTTTCACATAGGGAATACAAAAATTTAAGTAGCTAGCTTTGATGATGAAGTGATCAACCGATATTAATTTTCAAAGTCAGCACTTAGACACCTTTTGAACCCAAACATAGTAATAATGCAAAATTCTGATTTGGAATCGACTGGGCAAGGTGGTCAAATGGATTGACCAAGGTCTGAAAATTTCCAAGGGGGAAAATTTCCATGTCTACAACATAAATCAACCTTCAGTTCCTTCTAATCACTGACTAGATGCAATTTGCATGACCTCAAAGTAGGCTACTTCAAAATTGCACAAGGTACACTTAGAGAAACTTAACAATCTACAAATGAAATGGCTCTGGCAAAGTGACTAAACGGGCACATGGGGAGCTAAAAATTGGCATGATGACTCTCTCTCATTCCTAAAGCATGATGTAATAATCGTCATACAATGAAAAATCACTAGGCAAAAGATACAATCACCCGAAGTGGGCCACTCAGTGAAAATCAGGAAACACACCATATGTAGATTTTGGGAACACCTTTAAATGACCACTTCAAAAACATATCAAAACTGAAGCCCAGGACCTAAAACCTATTGCAAATTTCAAATGATAGGTGATGAATGCCCTATCCAAGTGACTTCTAATGAAAATCAATAGGCTCCATTTTCAATGCATTCAAACTCGGCCTCTCTCAAAGACTTTCAAAGCACAATTCTGACATTTAGAGAAAATTTTAGAGATATGGACTCAAAAACATATTCAAATTTTTTGAGCTCCAACAATGGCTCTGATTGGGGACGCTTTCCCCATGCGGGCATGCAAAGGATCCAGGATGTTTGGTTCAGCAGACCACCCAAAGAGAATCATCTTTTAACATTCTTTTACCTTTTAACCTTGAACTTTTCAAAACTTGGCTCCTTATTGAAAACAACACACCACTATACAAAATATACATAAGCAGCTTCAAAATGCCAAAGGAACTTCAACCTTTACCTCTGTCAAAAACTTGGTTTCTTCTTTGAAACTCAACCAGTAATCTCAAACTACCTCTAAACCGATGATGACAGAAAACATCATAGAACATAGACTGCATAATAACTTCAAATTTAGAATCACCTATTCCTTCTCTCTTATGTCTCCCCACAAACTCATTATCCAAAAAATAGACATCATCGGGATCATCATACATTGAAACACATGAAAGGGGACAAATACCTGGTACCTTTTCTCCTTGGCTAAAAACACCCGACTCATCTTTAGTGCATGCTTGCACATCAAAAGTAAAGCAACTATACTCACACTCATTCAATTCAGCCAAGGAATATGAAACACCCTCATACATCAAATCAATTAGACTAATCAAATCTGATTTCTCTTGATAAATCATAGTTTTATCCTCATACGGATGATCCATACAATCAAAACCATAAATCAATTCATCTTCATTTCCATCAATGTTTGGTGGTAGAAGGACCAAAATGTCAATATGTAATGCATTCTCATCAAATGAACAACTCTCACCTTGCATTAGCTTTCCTCCAACTGACTTCATTAGAGCTAGAAGTTCAAACTCAGCCCTGCCACTGATATTACAATCTGAAAATGAGTTATCCTCAGCAAATTCATTTTCTTGGGCACATTCTTCGAACAATGGATTAGAAACTACATGGAAATGTTTCTCATAAACATTAAAACAAAGTGTCAGATGATTCATATCGATGTCTTCATCATATAGCACATTAGTGACTTCAAAAGACATATAATCACATCTATCTTCACATACATCTTCAGAAGAGAAAGAAAATTCAAAATCTGAATCAGAACATGACTCATCACTATTGTTGTCATCATATGAAAAATCAGCATTATAATCAACCAAACCATCTTCCGAAGTACCAGATAATGAACT
This sequence comes from Chamaecyparis obtusa, assembly GCA_027943335.1. Taxonomy (NCBI): domain Eukaryota; kingdom Viridiplantae; phylum Streptophyta; class Pinopsida; order Cupressales; family Cupressaceae; genus Chamaecyparis; species Chamaecyparis obtusa. The sequence continues at coordinate 1,703,450 of BSBK01002634.1, forward strand.
TCCCCATTTGTCTTCAATCTTCATGACTTCACACTCAACTTCATTATCATTTAAACACATAGAAGACTGAAAAGAAAAATCATTTGCAGCATGAGAGAAACCCTGTGATAGGTCATTAGAAACTAGTTCATTCTCAGCTTGATCCATGTTTCCACAATCTCATTGTTTCAATTGCAGCAGTATTGACAAATGTTCTTCATCCATGGACTCACAAAAATCACTATTTCTCTCAGGACTTAAATCATCATTAGTAATCAGGAAATCATTTTCATGGTTACAATCACTGTACTTATGTAAAGGGAAAGATGTACCTTCAATAATCTAGGAAAGCTCATCACCTTCATTGGCTAAAAAAGTTTTCAGCTCTTCATCAACAACATCTCTAGTAGCAGCATTCATTCTACTTTCACATACATCACTTTGATCAATACAATTAGTACAGGAATGAAAGCACTGATGCTCCTCACATTTTTCCTAATTGTTCACTTCATTCTGAGAATGCAAACCAGCAGAGGTACACCTTCTTATAACTCCATACTTCAGATTACATTCAATATCCATAGCAAATTCAAAAGCCTAATATAAACTTTTTGGTTGTTTATCTCTCAATAGGAATCCTATCTTTTTGCCTAATGCACCCAAATAGACAACTAAACCTATCTAATCATGGGGCCTACAATTCTCAGGGATATCCATTAATGTTTTAGCAAATCTGTTGTTAAACTTTGGTATCAATTCACCTTGTTCAATTTGAATTTCCATTAATCTATCCAACAACAATTTGACATCTACCCACTCATCAAATTGTTCAATGAAGGAAGAACACAACTCATCCCATGAAGAAATTGAAGCTGTCGGCATGAATGAGAACCATTCTCTTTTATCTCCTTTCAGAGTCTATACAAACAACCTCATCCATAGATCCTCATGACACACATCAAAATCATACATCACATCAACAAAGTCTTGAACATGCTTCTTTGTTGATTGAGACTGGTTCCTATCAAATTTTGGCAAGTATCCTCTAACTCCATCAGGGATCTTATTAGGGAAACCAGGTATGCCATCATAACAAAATGGCACATATCCTTTGACAAAAGAACACCTATGAAAATCCATTATTGGCTGCGACTTTTGTATACACACTTGAAATTCTTCAAAACCAGTAACAGGAAATATGCTTGTAATTAACTTTCTCTTATCAAGATTACTAATCTGACATAATTCTCACTTATGACGTAACTCAAATTTTAATACAGAAGTATGTAATTCCACTTATCTATCATTTCTTTTAATGACAAAATCACTTGATAAGGACCATATAAACACATTAAAAATTGAATGGAGAATACCTGTAAATTCTTTACTGATTGTTGTTGTTCTCTTCACATCTGACTGAAATATGGAACAAAGCTTCACATCTCAAGTTTGTTCTAACATAGAGCCGCCACCTCTCTTCAGAGGACAAAAAATTATTCACTGATCTTCTTGAAACACCAACAGATTCTGGGCATTCCTCACAACAAAGTCACATATATTTTAAAATTTTACAAAAAATTTTAGGTAATGTACTCTCAGATCTAAAAACAACTTTTAGATTATAATATTTATGAGACTCTTCCCCAAATCGAATACAACAAGACTCTAAGATCTCCCCAGCAGAGTCGCCAATTTATTAGTGCATTTTCTTGTTGAATCTTAAAACACAGCCCTAAGTGCTCAGATAGAATTCTATGATTCCTAGACTCCTGATTCACACAAGAAAAAAACTAATTAATAAGGACCAATTCCTTCTACACTATGAGCTCATGGCTACAAGAGGGTGTACCTAACTCATATCTACTTCTTTAAATGATCATAATACTAGTTTATATCCTTGATACAAAATTATTCTTATCTACTCTTTCAAACATATATGAAAAGTAAATTGTCTTTTAAGTTTTAGTTGATGATGAAATCCTGCAAATTGAGGATATACCAGTGCCTTATCCTAGGGCAGAGAGTCAGACAGAGAAACATACATCTACATAAATCTTCTAAATAAAATACAAACAGAACCCAGGTGAAGTGACTTACAAATCACCCTCTCTTAAACACATTTAATCATCAAATTCTTGTAGAAATCTTGAGCTCTCATAAATTAACTTAAATATTTTACCCTTTCCTTGAAAGGAACTAAAGACTAAATTCACAAATACCTTATAAATGGTGCCTTAAAACTACCTTGCAGATTCAACACACAAAAGCTATAGAATTCAAACAAAAAGACAACACAGATATGCAAGGGAATTCCAATGTATTTAGGTAGAAATTCAATGCATCAATACATTCCAAAATCTGACAAACATTCCTAAGAAGATCAATAATGGAGTCCAAGCCTCTCCTTATAGTAAAATTTTCAACATCCTTTACAATTGAGAGAAAAACCAAAGATATAGAAAAAGGAGGTCAGTTACACAAAATTGATAGTTGTCCACTTATTATCAAAATATCTCCAATATTCCTCTACACCTGATCTGCAACTAATTCTCTTCAACTGATCCACATTCCTGCAATCATTTCCCGAACAAACTTGATTTTGATCCCAAAATCTCCATCTTGTACTTCTCTTTCCCAATTCTCTAAAACTGAAAATAATCATTTCCATCAGATTCCTTGTCTTCTCTCATTTCTGAAAACATATAACATGCCTATGTTTGGATAAAAATAAAGGCTCCAAGCATTATTTTATGTGAGCAACTGCAATCTCTTGAAAATTTCAAAATTCTCCTATAGTCTAGACTATGCAGGCCTTTTAAATTTGGGTGGGCCCCACATATGCCATGTGACATCAACTGATTGGATGTTCCAACTTAACCCTTTCTTTGACCACTAACATTTGGAGATTGGGAGACTGAAGCATTCTCTTAATCTCTAAATGTTATGTCCTTGACCACTAGCATTTGGAGATTGGGAGACTAAAGCATTCTCTTAATCCCTGAATATTTGTGACTTAACCACTAGCATTTGGAGATTGGTAGACTAAAGCATTCTCTTAATCTCTGAATGTTAGTGACTTAACCGTTAGCATTTGGAGATTGGAAGACTAAGCATTCTCTGAATCTCTGAATGTTATCTCCTTAACCACTAGCATTTGGAGATTGTGAGACTAAGCATTCTCTGAATCTCTGAATGTTAGTGACTTAACTGCCAGCATTTGGAGATTGGGAGACTAAGCATTCTTTCAATCTCTGAATGTTATCTCCTTGACCACTAGCATTTGGAGATTGGGAGACTGAAGCATTCTCTTAATCTCTGAATGTTTGTGACTTAACCACTAGCATTTGGAGATTGGGAGACTGAAGAATTCTCTTAATCTCTGAATGTTAGTGACTTAACTACCAGCATTTGGAGATTGGGAGACTAAGCATTCTCTAAATCTCTAAATGTTAGTTCCCTAACCACCAGCATTTGGAGATTGGGGGACTAAGCATTCTCTGAATCTCTGAATGTTATCTCCTTGACCACTAGCATTTGGAGATTGGGAGACTAAGCATTCTCTGAATCTCTGAATGTTAGTGACTTACACTTTTCTGCAAAATTTAGTGCTTTCTAATTTTTGGCATGCATCCCAATGCACTAATTGTGCACACTCTTGAGAGCCTCCTCTTTCTTCATTTCATTATGTGAGTGGTATATCTTTTAAACACTTGAAATGGTCATTTATTGAGCAATGTGGGACTAATATTTTGAAGGCATTAGTGATTTTTTTATTTCTGCCAGTACTCAAAGGACCATAAATTTTTATTTTCAAACTGGATTTTTCTATAAAAATTCTATAGAATGCACACATGGTCGTCTCAAACATATGTAAAATTCAGCCTGGCCTAGTTTGTAATTTTTGAGATACAACTAAAAATGTACTGGTTGTGCATTCACACGTTTTGCATTTGAATGGCTCTTGCATTCAACCTTTTTTAATCTTCTTCTTCTCCACAAGCTTTGCATTTGTCTATGATTCCACATCTTGCATAAATATAGAAATAATCTCTCATGAAGTCATCATTTAATTGAGGGTTTTTTAAAAAAATAACTTCACTCATCCTTCATTATTCAGCGCAGAGATCTGACATCTTCCACATTCTCCCACTTTGCATTTGTTTGCCTATGTTTCCATATTGGATTGAGGTAACCCAAACATAATAACTCAAAAACAATTTGGATTTCATCAGCAAACAAGTATAACTCTTCTCAAAATAACAACTTTGCAAAAATAATTTTGCTTAGCACTGTCAATCTGTAGAAAATTGCTTTTGGATTTGCCTTCACAAACCCATGAAATGTACACCTCAAGATAGGAAACCTTAGACATATATTTACTTTCACATAGGGAATACAAAACTTCAAGTAGCTAGCTTTGATGATGAAGTGATCAACCGATATTAATTTGCAAAGTTAGCACTTAGACACCTTTTGAACCCAAACATAGTAATAATGCAGAATTCTGATTTGGAATCGACTAGGCAAGGTGGTCAAATAGATTGACCAAGGTCTAAAAATTTCCAAGGGGGAAAATTTCCATGTCTACAACATAAATCAACCTTAAATTCCTTCTGATCACTGATTGGATGCAATTTGCATGACCTCAAAGTAGGCTACTTCAAAACTACACAAGGTACACTTAGAGAAACTTAACAATTTGCAAATGAAATGACTCTGGCAAAGCGACTAACCGGGCACATGGGGAGCTAAAAATTGGCATGATAACTCTCTCTCATGCCTAAAGCATGATGCAATAACCATCATACAAGGAAAAAGATACAATCACCTGAAGTGGGCCACTCAATGAAAATCAGGAAACACACCATATGTAGATTTTGGGAACACCTTTAAATGACCACTTCAAAAACATATCAGAACTGAAGCCCATGACATAAAACCTATTAAAAATGTCAAATGATAGGTGATGAACTCCCTATCCAAGTGACTTCTCATGAAAATTAATAGGCTCCATTTTCAATGCCTTCAAACTCGGCCTCTCTCTAAGACTTTTAAAGCACGATTCTGACATTTAGAGAAAATTTTAGAGATATGGACTCAAAAACATACTCAGATTTTTTGAGCTCCAACAAACTCATTGTGACTTATTTAAATCACTTCCCTAAAATTTTCAATTGATTCTAAATTTTTTATTTATATTCCTTTGCAACCTAAATGTAACATGAAACATTCACATATCCCAAATATTATCCTATAGCAACATGACTAGATTCCATGACTGGTCTATGAGGTCCCACATGTTTAAAAACTTTTTTAGCACTATGATTATGATTATGTTGCATATAATATTTGAATTTTATGGTTTCATGGTGTGAAAATATTACATTATGTTGAGGACCTATTTGGGAACCTTCTCCTAAGGCCACATAAAGATTGGATGGACAGTTTGAAAGTTAGAGTTGTTTCCTTGCTGTCGGAGCAGTATTTTCTTGCAGTTTTGGGGCTGATTGCACAATGTGGAGACCTTTATCCTTAAAGAATAATATCTTTCTCACTTAGGGCCTTAAAGAGGACCTAATTTACTATCATTTCCCAAAGGCTCAGCTCCTAATTCATTATGAGTCAAAAGTTATGGCCATTTTGGCACGAGACCTATTTTCTGCCAGTTTTGGGTCCGAGCCGTTACTGCAGTTTTGGTGCTGATTGTTCATGTTGGAGACCTTGATCCATAAGGAATCAGCCTTTTCTCTCTTAATTATTTTTAGAGGACCTAAATTAATATCATTTCTCAAGAGTGCAAGCCCTAATTCATTATGAGTAAAAAGTTATGCCCACTTTTCCTCGGGACCTATTTTCTGCTAGTTTTCAAGTGAAACATGTGGTGTTTCTTCTTGAGATGTTTTGTGTGATCAAATGGGACCTTTCACACTTAAAGGAATGTTCTTGAGTCATGTGAGGACCTAAATCCAAAGGAACATCAATTTATATTCATTCTAGCATTAGTTTTGATTTAAATCTTGAGACTAGACCTATATTGTAATTAAATGCCTGACTGGCCGACCTGTGGCTTAGCTGGCTATATAAAAAGTCTAGATTGTTGTAGTAGAGCATCAGAAGGGAGATCCAAGGAGGATAATTATCAAGATATATCATTGGAGAGAAAGATAGAATGCGAGTTGTAATTCTAATTTCATAATTTTCATTGTATAAGGCCGAAACTTGGAAGGCCTCACAGCCAGGCATGTTGAAAGAAATAATATAATTCTCTGTTGTTGCTGCTAGTTGATTGTCTCATATCCATTTTGATTTCATTGCTTTCATATGATATTATATTTCTTCGATTGTGTAACTCTGAGCAAGGTCTTGTTTGTGGATTCAAGTGGACTCAATTTTGCTTGATTCTTCTTGTATCTGCCCTACCCCTATGTCAAGTGGTATCAGAGCGAGTTCTTTCTTGTGGATTGGATCATGGACAACCTTATTGGATTGGTTGTAGGGTGGCAGATCTAAGATCTGACCTATAACTTGTAGAAGATTACGATCTTACTGGAACCTGATTGTCAAGGTGGTTCATGGTAGAGGAAATGATAATGCTATCATGGATATGTTGAGATAGATTGCAACTATGCTTGAAGCTGTAGAGAAAGCCTAGAGAAGAGGAGCACATCTTGAAGATGTTAGTGATGAAGAAGAAGAAGTAGCACCTAATGTTGAACCTAAAGTTGAACAAGATGAGGAAAGACTCTTGAGAGTTTTGTCTAAAGCTAACTCTAGACCTGCAGTTGAAGTTGCTTGCTATGATGGAAGACTTGAGACCGATGCATTTTTGGATTGGATTTCTGAGATGGATAAATACTTTGAGTATGAAGGTACTCCTGATAATAAGAAGGTTAAGATAGCAGTCACAAAGTTGAAAGGGTATGCATCTCTTTGATGGGATCATTTGCAAACTGAGAGACAAAAAAGAGGAAAAGAAAAGATCAAGACATGGATGAAGATGCTTGGAAAGATGAAGAAGAAGTTTCTTCCAGCTGATTACCAAGTTAGTCTGATGAGAAAAATGCAAAATTTGAGACAAAAGGACATGAGTGTGAAAGAATAGACTGAGGAATTTTACAAATTGGATATCAGATCTGGACATGTGGATGATGAAGTTGAGAAGGTGGATAGATATATGAATGGCCTAAGGACATCTATTCAAGATGAGATTAGCTATGTGAAGATTAACAGTGTGGAAGAAGCATATCAATTTGCTTTGAAGGCTGAAGAGAGATTGACAAAGAAACATGATCAAAGATAAAGAGTAAGAGGTGGTAGATTTCAGAGTAGAGGAAGATCTTATGGAGAAAGTAGCAGATCTGACAATGCAGTGCAAGATAAAGGATGGAAAGATGACCCTACTAGTAAAAGAGGTAATTACTCTAAAGGTAGCTATACTGGTTACTCTAGGAATAATAATAATGGAAAAAGAGAAGAGAAATCTTGGTTTAGAGGTACTTGTTACAAATGTGGTGAAGAAGGACATAGAGCTTTTGAATGTACTAACTCTGGAAAGAAGACTGGAGGTAATGGTAGAAATAATTTGGCTTGTGAATAAGTTGAAGAAATGTCTAATGAACCTGAACATGGTGAGAACTTGATGTTAAGAAGGATCTTGCGGAATGAAGAAGCTAATGAGGAACCTATTTTGAGGAAAAGTTTGTTCCGAACCAGATGTAAGATCGCTAATAAATGTTGCAAGGTAATCATTGATAGTGGAAGTTTTGATAATTTGGCATCTGAAGAGCTGGTTAACAAATTGCAGTTGCAGAGATTGAAACATCTGAAGCCTTACCATATTGCTTGGATCCAGAAGGAGCATAAACTACTTGTAAGTGAACAATGCCTTGTTAAATTCAAAATTGGGAATTATCATGATGAAGTCTTATGTGATATTATGCCTATGGATTGTTGTCATATTCTTTTGGGTAGACCTTGGCAGTATGGTAGGAAAGCTTTGCATGATGGTAGATTGAATCAATATACTATTTGGATGGATGGAAAGAAACAAGTATTGTTGCCTTTGATAGAAAAGTTTGATGAAAGTCACTATACCACAGTCAGAGTATGTTTGGTTGATGGTAAAAAGTTTGCAAGAGAAATGAAAGAACAGAATGTTTGTTTTGCTTTAATTCCAAGAAAGACTGAGAAACAAGATGAGTTAGAACATGCACCTGAGGTTAAGCCTTTGTTGAATGAATTTAATGACATTATTTTTGATAATGTACCTGATGCTTTACCGCCTATGAGAAGTATAAGTCATTGTATGGATTTGATACCTGGAGCTAGTTTGCCTAATAAAGCACCACATAGGTTGACACCTGATAAAAAGACTGAATTGAATAGACAAGTGCAAGAATTTCTTGAAAGAGGTTTGATTAGGGAAAGTCTAAGTCCTTGTGTAGTACCTACTATATTAGCACCTAAAAAGAATGGAGAATGGAGAATGTGCACTGACTCTAGAGCTATAAACAAGATAACAGTAAAGTACAGATTTCCTTTGCCTAGGATGGATGACATAATGGATAGTTTGAGTGGAGAAAAGTATTTCACAAGATTGATTTGAAAAGTGGATATCATTAGATTAGGATCAGAGAAGGGGATGAATGGAAAACTTCTTTTAAGACTACTGAAGGTTTGTATGAATGGTTGGTTATGCATTTTGGTTAGACTAATGCACCTAGTACTTTCATGAGGTTGATGAATGAAGTTCTGAAAAGATTCTTGGCTAATGGACTGAAGATGGATCCTGAGAAAGTGAGAGCTATACTTGATTAGCCTACACCTAAGAATGTTGGAGAGTATTTGGGAAGTCAGAATAAGTTGAATCAGAGACATATGAAGTGGGTTGAGTTCTTGCAGAATTTTTCCTTTTAATTGAAGCATAAAAGTGGACAGTCAAATAAAGTTGTTGATGCCTTGAGCCAAAGAAGAAGTTTTCTGATAGAAATGAGAGTTGAGGTACTTGGTTTTGATGATTTGAAGTGTCTATATGAGACTGACATTGATTTTGCAGAACCTTGGAGATCTTGTAAGGAACACATGGTGAGTGATAAGTGGATTGACTATTTCATTCAAGAAGACATGTTGTTTAAAGGAGTTCAGTTGTGCATACCTAGAGGATCTATGAGAGGGAACATAATGAAGGAGAAACATAGTGGTGGACTTGCTGGACATTTTGGGATTGAAAAGACTGTGAACCTGATTTCATAAAGATACTTTTGGCCATAGATTTACAAAGATGTATAGAGAATGGTTAGAAGTTGCAAAGTTTGTCAAGTAGCAAAAGGAACTAGTTAGAATGTGGGATTGTATACACTTTTTCCTATACCTGATAGACCTTGGGAAGATGTGAGTATGGACTTTGTTTTTGGATTGCTTAGAACTCAGAGAGCTGAATTATTTTTCAAGGAAGTGGTATGATTGCATGGTTTGCCTAAATCTATTGTTTTAGACAGAGATACAAAGTTTAATGGTTACTTTTGGAGAACACTTTGGAAGAAGATGAATACTGATTTGAAGTTTAGTTCTACATTTCACCCTTAGACAGATGGACAGACTAAAGTTGTGAATAGAAGTTTGGGAAACTTGTTGAGATGTTTAGTTGGAGATAAGCCTGCTAATTGGGATTTGATTTTGGCACAAGCAGAGTTTGCATACAATAATTCTATGAATAGAAGTACTAAGAGGACACCATTTGAGATTGTTACTGGATTTTAGCCTAAGGAAACCATAGAGCTAAGAGATTTACCTACTAAGACCAGAAGAAGTGTTGAAGCTGATCATTTTGCAGAATACATGAGAACTTTACATGATGAAGTTAAAAAGAATTTGGAGGACAGTAATCTAAAATATAAACAGAGAGCAGACAAGAGAAGGAGACATAAATCTTTTGAAGTTGGAGATGAGGTTATGATTCATTTGAAGAAGAATAAATTTCTAGTTGGTACCTACAACAAGCTGAAAATGAAGAAGTTTGGACCTTGTAAGATTCTGAAGAAGTTTGACAGTGGAAATGCTTATGAAGTAGAATTACCAGAGGACATGGATATATCACCTATATTCAATATTTCTGATATATTTGAGTACTTTGAATCAAATGATGAGATAGAAGATGATCCAGATTATCCTAAGAAGAATAGGGACAGCATTGAGAAAATCTTGAATAGCAGAGTGAGGAAGAGTACAAGAGGAAAAGACTACATGGAATATCTAGTTCAGTGGAAAGACAAGCTAGTTGAAGATAGTTCATGGATTACACAAGCTGAGTTGGATCTTTATGATTCAGGTCAAAATATGAGTAGTTCTTGATGTGGACATTAGTTCTTTATTTACCCTAGGTGTCTGATGTAGGAGCATCTTGGGTCTTGAGCAATCTTGCATCAACCAAAAACATTTCCTGATTTCTATACCTGTTTGCTATTGTTTTCTTTATAATCTTTGCATTTTATGGTTTCATGGTGTGCTAAGCTTACATTATTTTTAGGACCTGTTTGGGAACCTTCTCCTAAGGTCACATAAATATTGGATGGATAGTTTGAAAGTTAGAGTTGTTTCCTTGTTGTCGGAGCAGTATTTTCTTGCAGTTTTGGGGCTGATTGCGCACCATGGTGACCTTGATCCTTAAAGAATAATATCTTTTTCACTTAGGACCTTAAAGAGGACCTAATTTAATATCATTTCCCAAAGGTGTAGCTCCTAATTCATTATGAGTCAAAAGTTATGGCCATTTTGGCATGGGACCTATTTTCTGCCAGTTTTGGGTCCGAGCCATTACTGTAGTTTTGGTGCTGATTGTTCATGTTGGCGACCTTGATCCATAAGGAATCAGAATTTTCTCTCCTAAGGAGTTTTAGAGGACCTAAATTAATATCATTTCCCAAGAGCACAAGCCCTAATTCATTATGAGTAAAAATTTATGCCCATTTTTCCTCGGGACCTATTTTCTGCCAATTTTCAGGTGAAACATGTGGTGTTTCTTCTTGCGATGTTCCGTGTGATCAAATGGGACCTTTCTCACTTAAAGGAATGTTCTTGGGTCATGTGAGGACCTAAATCTAAATGTACATCAATTTATATTCATTCTAGCATTAGTTTTGGTTTAAATCTTGAGACTAAACCTATATTGTAATTAAATGCCTAACCGGCTGACCTGTGGCTTAGCTGGCTATATAAAGAGTCTAGATTGTTGTAGTAGAGCATCAGAAAGGAGATATAAGGAGGATAATTATCAAGATATATCATTGGAGAGAAAGATAGGATGTGATTTGTAATTCTGATTTCATAATTTTCATTGTATAAGGCCGAAACTCGGAAGGCCTCATAGCCGGGCATGTTGAAAGAAATAATATAATTCTCTGTTGTTGCTGCCAGTTGATTGTCTCATATCTATTGTGATTTCATTTCTTTCATGTGATATTATATTGCTTCCATTGTGTAACTCTGAGCAAGGGCTTGTTTGTGGATTCAAGTGGACTCAATTCTACTTGATTCTGCTTGTATCTTCCCTGCCCCCTGCGTCAGTTACTCTTCTTTTTGCATATTTTAAATGCATATATTTGAATGACCATATTGTAGGAATTATTTGCATTGCATAGATATTTCTCATTTCATATGAACTGAGCCCCCTCTTTACATTTTGCAGGTCTACTCAAGTTGAAAATGTGGGTTCGAGTCTTCTTCAAAATTCAACTCAATGGCTTTCCATTTAGGAAATGGAGTATCTTCCTTCTCTCTCTCAGTACTTTTCTATTTTACAATATGTTTATTCAGATATATGTTATAGGATCTTACATGGCTTGTGTGGTATTTGAATAGATTGTATTAAGTACTTGTATAAAATTTGAACATTTGTACCTTGCAAAGTAGGTCTATAATATATTTCCATAAAAAGATTTTACTACTTTTGTATCCATATGTAAATATGAATGAAAATGGTTAAATTTCACTTTTTTTCTATATTATACACTTTACATTTTGCATTCAAACCTTTATTTAATGTGTATAGACAACAACTTAAAACTTATAGCTTTAATTCAAAGGTAAATTCTAAATCTATCAATTTAGGTAAACTAAATTGGTAATATTTTTGGCGACCTCTCAGGGGTGTTTGCCTACTAAAAAGAAATAGACCAGCTCCCTTTTTGCATATCCATTGGGAACAAAGTCTTTGACTCAGAAAAAATTGAACCTTCTCAAACTTTTGAAAAACTATCAAACTTTGAAATCTGAAACACACGTGCTGAAAATAAACACACCCACACTGCTAAAATAAAAAATTGAAACTAAAACAAAATATTTATGCAATTTTTTTTATAAATATATATCTGCATGTCTTCATCATTATTATATCCTTGTTATACCAGCATTTCTTGAGTGAGTATTACCTCCTCCATATATTTCAGGTTAATGTATTTGAGGTATACATCGGTATGATGATGTTGATGGGAGCCAACTATTAATCTCTAAGATAGCTTACTAAAATCATGGAAGTAAATTTAGGTCAACCTTGCTATCTTATAATTGATTAGAACTAGTTTCTTAATATCTGGTAGCAGAATAAGTTCCATGCTATATATGAATGAGATAGTTCTAATCAATATAGTGTTGTACCAAGAACATTTTTCTAAAAAATTCTCTCTTAGCTGAAAATTGTAAGTTAAGATATGTTATAGTTAATCTATTGTGAAGTGTAGATATTGTGCATTATTCAAAACATTAGAATGTTCAATGTTTCACATTATGATTAATGTATAGATTTCATAAAATCTTAACTATGAAGTAATGTATCTTGCAGCTTTTAGAGAACTAACAAGTGACAACTAACACTCCAAAGCCTAAAACTAAATGTGTTGAAGCAACACTTATTGAAAAAGTAAATCCCAATCACACTTTTAATCTATTGTGCAACTGCACTTATTTTTCAAAACAAAAAAAACCTCAAAAGCAATGCTTGAGGTGAATCCCATTGACTGGGATTCCTAAATCCTCTCCTTCTAGTGTAGATAAATAAAAAGAATTGTGGCATACTAGTTGTTATGATATATGGAACAGCCCACATGGCATCAAACTTTGTATGCCTTTCAGACCTACTTTTCAATTCATCCCATTTCAATACAATGTCTCCTAGCTGGAAATTCTTGGGAGATATTTTCTTATAAAATTTTCTCTTCATTTGAGCTTGATGAAGCTCAATTTTTTGTACTTTATCTTTCCATTTCTCTTCTAATTCATTGAGTTGAGCCAACCTTACTTTCATAGGCTCCTCATCAATCATATCCAATTGATGCATAAAATCAAGTGCTGGAACTCAATTGAAATAGGCAATCTAGCTTCCTTACCATAAACTAGCGTGTAAGGATAGATACCAGTTGACCTTTTTGGAGTTATTCTATCAGCCCACGGTGCTGATTTCAATTTCTCATGCCAAAAATGTTGGTTTCCTTCCAAGGTCTTCTTTTTAATTTGAATCAGGTTCTTGTTAGTGGATTTGGCTTACCCATTACCTTGTGGGTAATAATTTGATGAAGTATTCAAAAACATACCTTTCTTAACAACCCATTCTTAAATTTTATTTCCTATAAATTCAAGTGTGCTATTTGAAATAATTAAATTTGGTATGCCAAATCTACAAATTAAATCATCATAAAAATTTAAAACAACAGTCTAATTTTCATCCTTGAGAGCAACTGGTTCAGTCCACTTTGTAAAATAATATGTGCCCATCAATACCCACTTATGACCTGCACTTGAAGGTGGTTTAATGACACCAATAAATTCTAGACCCCATTTCATAAATGGTTGGTCCACTTGAATAGGTTACAAGGGAAGCACTGCTAATTTCTCTTTACCAGCAAAAATTGCACATTGTTTACATGTTCTTAGCCAAGAATGTGCATTTTTAACACACTTGGCCAATAATAGCATGCCTTCATTGCCTTGAGAGTTGTAGCCCTTGGTTAAAAGTGGTCTCCAACTAGCCCTTCATGAAACTAATGTAAAATATGCTCAATCTGACCTGGTTTAATACATCTCAAGAAAACACCCTGTAAATCCTTCTTAAATAAAATACCATTTAATAAACAATAAGGAATAGACTACAATATAAAATACCTTATTTTTTCTTTATCTAAACCTTCAGGACAACGTTTTGTTTGTAAGAAAATGATCATATCATCTACCCAATCATTTTGAATATCTAAATTAGCAGGTTTCTCATCATCAATTAAAACTAAAATAGCACTAGTATCATCATTTAAATTTTTATTTCCATTTCCAACAAGTTGGTCACACAAACCCTTACCTCTATCCAGCTTAGTCACCTTGATTTTAATATCATATTCCATAGCCTTGGTAATCCAACCCACTCTTTTGGTATTCAAACCCTTATTCGGAAAGAAATCCTTAACAAAAGGATATGAAACCATTAATTTTATCTTATTGTTTGAAAGCATTGATCTGAATTAAAGATTCAGAGTACAATACTTGGTGTGAGATGTTACCTGTGGTATTTTTTATTTTTTTTGACAAAAATAGACAAAGCCACTAAAATTTATTAATATATACCTACTTCAGTGAGGCTCTAGGTAGAAAGAATTAGTAAGAAAATCCCCCTTCTCAGCCAGCATATATACAAACAAAATTACAAAATATGGATTACATATAGGTGCCACATCACCAAAAACCTAAGAAAAAATATCTAAGTGGCATACTATAAACCCCAAGCCAAAAAGATCCCAAAAAGGTGATCCATAATTTGGCATTCAAAATTTTTCCCCAAAAAACCATCACTGAAGGACCCTAGTGTGAAACTGGCACTTGCAACCACAAGATTGTGATGTGGAGGCCATATCCTCAGAGGAAGCTAAAGGGTCCACAAGGGCGATGTGGAAGGAGGAAGATGAATCCACAAGACCCTCATTGTGAACAAATGCCAGAATTATCTCTATACTATCAAAGATATTGAGAGCGTGCACCCAAATGGAGACAGGAATGTAGTCCATCAGACTAGTCATGGAGGCTCAAAAACCCACCTTATCCTTGCGATATATGCCCAACTTGAGGGCATCAAAGAGTTTAACATATTCCACCACCTTGTCCAGACATGATGGGGAGAAAATGTCACCAACCCAAGCTGGTGAAGCCCTAAGATTATATTGGGTGATGACATTATGAATGGACTCTACCAAGGCAAAATCCTCTCTGATGAGTTTCACTACAACACCAATGAACTGAACATAATCTTGCAATAAGTCATAAAATTTTGATAAAAACATTGAAAGGACCCAAGAGTGGAAGAGATGCCTCGGTGAGGAAGGAAGTAGCACATAATTGCCTATGATCTAACACACGACCCCAACCACTTCCATTGGCATGGGCTTGAAGACCACCCAAAAGTGGCCAAGGAGATACTCTCTAGATATCGGGCATTCCTAATGCTGAATCAAAAAACAAATCTGGAGATTTAGGGCCCTATACTCCATACTTGACATACTCTACAAAGATAAAAACCAGAGAGGATAACCAGGAAGATAACGGCCAAAAAGCAATGATGAAAGAGACCCAGAAAGGGACCTATTTAAATCAAATAAGGGAAGATGATGACATTCTGCACAAGTTTGATGTGTGGGGAGATACTTGTTCTACCATTGGTAGCTTGATAACCAAGTGAACAATTCCCCATGCATCTTTGCATTAACTGGAGGGAATAAAAGTACTAGCACTGAGAATGAAAAATCACCAAAAAACAAGCCCACACATGCAATACGAGTCCATGCACACCACCCCAGCCACCAAAAAATTTGGAATCCACCTCAGCGAAAAGGATCCACCTCATCTATCGGACAAGAGAAAACCCATTTCAAATTCAAAATACGGAGATTAGATAGGAGGGATGAATACCTCCCTATCCACCCAAGGCATGCCATGTGATTGGATTAAGGATGAAATAAGGCAATCATTTTGCCAATGGACTGTCCCTGATTGAAGCTCTACCCCTTTATTTGCCAGCCAATCGGTCAATCCATTCGCTTCCTTGAAGTAATGAGAGATTTTGAATTCTTCAAAGAGGGGGAGAAGAGCCCAGACCTCTTTAAGAATGTAATGGATTTCTCAGCTAGATACCTACCTATTAATGAGAGATGATATGATGATTTGGGAGTCACTCTCAATATGAATCTTCCAGCAACCCTTGGATTTGGCCAAGAGAACTCCCATGAATAGACCCTTAACCTTAGCAATGTTATTAGATCCATATGGGAGCCTAGAGAACCCTACCTATATGAGAGAATATTTTGAGTCCCTAAGGACATATCCAGCCCTAGATGTTCCTAGGTTACCTCTAGACGCACCATCAAAATTTAGTTTAACAAAAGACTCATCAGGAGGAACCCACTTGACATCTTTCCTTTTCTCCTTTTTTGATTGTTTACCAATGAGGACTCCTTTAAAGGGGATAACAATAAGGGGCCATGAGTTCATGATCTTTGAATCCTATGAAGTGAATAGTGAGGATAGAGACTTCAATCTCATGGTGAATGCATTCATCATTTCTGAGATTGATTTTTCCACAGCCGCACACACTTGATCCACCAAGTTTTTTTCCTTCCTGAAGATTCTCTTATTTCTCTCCCACCATAAGGACTAGGTGACAATTGTTGGGACCACTCTCCAAATTTGTGCAAAGAAAGAGTCTGATTTACGGAGAGGCCATCACTCCAATAGGTCTGAAATTCTTACCGGGAGAGGACCATACCAACCCAATCTATCCAGAGCCCAACACCAAATATCATGAGCAAAAGGGCATGTTACTAAGAGATGATTAGAGTCTTCTAGTTGAGAATTACACAGGACACAATGAAATTTTTTTGTAATACCTAATCTGAAAAGATGATTGCTAGTGAGTATTTGATTAAGGATTGCCAACCATAGGAAAGAGCCAACCTTAGGCAAAACTGCAGTGTGCCAGAAAAAACCAAAGAGATGCTTGCTAGGGGACTAGTGCTTGTTAGTTAATTGAATGTACCCTAACTTTACTGAATATCTACCATTTGATACAGTTGACCAAATTAATGTCCTGGTTGAGATTGAGATGCAAGGGTCTCTATTGGAAGATAACTTGAAGAGCCTTAATTTGATCCTAAGGGAGACCCATAAGAGAGATATCTTTCCAAATAGATCTGATACCATCACCAGTCAGGGATAAACTAATATAGTCTTTCACCTTGAGCCCCCACCTCGATTGAAAAAATTGCATAGTTGAGGGCGAGATGGCCGGAGATGAAGTAATGGGGGGAAGGTCCTTCCAAGAATCCTCCCAAAAGTTTGCCTGATCCCTTGAGTTCACCACCCAAGGAAACTGTGGGAGAATGATTTTCCGGCATTTGATAATAAAGTTCCACATTACTGAGCCTATAGGAGGGTCCCTGATGGTGAAAATCCTTGCTGGTTCATTAGTGTCTAGATATTTCATTCTGATGATTATGGCCCAAAGAGAAGTTGGGTTCTCATATAACCTCCAAGATAATTTGGCCCCGAGGTTGATATTTATTTCATATAAACTATGAAGGCCTACACCCCCATAATATTTAGGGAAATACATCTTATCCTAGGCCAGAAGAGGGATCTTAGGGGAGTCAACCATATTGCCCTTCCAAATAAAATCTTTGATACTTTTCCTAATTTTTTCCATTACTGACCTAGGGGCCAGGAGAACTGACATGATATAGTTTGGGATAGAAGAGAGAACTTATTTGACTAGAAGAATTATGCCCACAAAAGATAACCATCTTTCCTTCCATGATGCAATCTTGTCTGACACTGATTGAGTAATCTTATCCCAAAATGAGGCTTTGCATGATCCTTGAAAAAAGGGGATTCCCAGATAGGTACTTGGGGTCTGGGCAATTTAAAAGCCCAACAGATCCCTGATTACTGATTGGATACTCATAAGGATGTTAAAAAAGAAGACCTTAGACTTGGAAATACTAACTTTTTGGCCCGATAAAAAGTAGTATTCTTCCAGGGTTTCCTTAATGACTTTAGCTTCTAAGAGTGATCCAAACCCAAACAACAGGGAATCATCTACAAAAAAAATGTGAGTGACTAAAATTTGAGATTGATGAAGGCAAATGCCAGCCCATAAGCCCTGGGTATTTTTAAAAGAAATTAGTCTGCTCAAGCCTTCTGCCATGATGATGAATAAAAAAGGAGACAATGAGTCCCAATGTTTGACACCTTGAGAAGCTGAGAAAAAACTGCAAGGGGACCCATTGATAAGGACAAAGAATTTGGCCCCCTTGACATTAGCTAAAATCCATTTGATCCACTTTTTACTAAAGCCCATCTTTGACATAATCATCCTAAGGAGAGACCAATTAACTTTGTCATATGCTTTCATCATATCTAACTTGAGGACCATCGACTGGAGCCTTTGAGATTTGATTGAGTGGAGAACCTCATGTGAAATCAAAGCCCCTTCAGTAGTATCCTTACCCAGAACAAAACCTCCCTGTTGATCTAAGATAATCTTGGGATAATCTTCCCAATCCTTAGAGCAATTGATTTTGCAATGATCGTGTAAATGGTGTTGCATAGCGAGATAGGCCTGAAGTCTGCAAAGGAAGAGGGGTTAGGGCACTTGGGGATGAGGGTGAGGAAATTTTTGTTGAAAGGTTTGAACATGCATGAGTGAATCCTAGATTCTTCCACAGCATCAAGAATATCCTGACCCATGAAGTCCCAACATTTCTTGTATTGTTAATTATAAACAGAATAATTTCTAGATAACAAATTACACAAGCCAAAAAAATTCATCCATTTCATTCAAAACCTCAAGTTTATAGAATGTATGATGGATATGAAGGGTCACCAAAATCCCTTCGAAATGAAAAGAAAAGTCCACAAAATGTTTATTGCAAAATAAAAAATAAAAACCAAAACTAATAAAACTAATAAAAAGAAAAACTATTTTAAAATTTATGCCTACTAGTAGAAGGCATAACTTTCTACACATAGCTCAAAAAAGAACATTTCTTACACCATTGGAAAGCTAATCAAATTTTCTAAAGGAAAATTTGAGGAGTATCCTCATATTGGTCTTGTAATTTCTGCTAGTTGGGCTGAGAAAATTCAGCTTCTTCTCTTAAGAAGTTAATAATATGTTGATCAAATTCAAAAACCTACCAACTTTCAGCATTATTCAGTACCATATGTCTAACAATCACTTTTACATAATTTTGTCCTTTAACTTTGCTAATTTGTGTTGGAAGATCCTATTGTGCACCAATTTCAACAAGTCTATCAGCATGATTATTTTGATTTCTAGGCAAATATTGCAAGTTGAAAGATTCTAATTCTTCAACTAAATCCCATACAACATGCTTATAACTTTTCAATAAATCATGTTTAGTTGTATGAATGTTTCTAATTTGGTTAACAATGAGTTTTGAATAACCAAAAAATTGTAAATGGTTTATACCTCTTTTAATTCCCCACTTTAATCCATGTACAAGTGCTTCATATTCAACAACATTATTGATCCATCTAAAAGTAAATTTGAATGGCATGTAATACCTTTCATTTTATGGTGAAATCAACATACAATCTCCTCCTGGACCTATTATACTGCATGAACCATGAAAGAACAATTTCAAAACTTTGTTGTTCTGAACTTAAATCTGTATCTTTCATGACATTTGTCAAGAAATCAGTAGTTTCATAAATGACATAATTGTCCAAACTTGGTTCTTCTACTTGTTCCTCTATAATTTCAACATTTTCAATAGCCCATACATCCAATAATATATTAAGAACATGGTTTATATGTGTTTGAGACTCATGAATAGTAGTAATTTCCTCTTGAGAAAATAACACAGCTATTGTTTTACTTCAGTGTTAACCATATGTTGTTCAATACAAAATTTTACAATAGGTTCTAAGGGAAGAGTGACCTTAGTGCCATACCTAGTGTGAAAGAGCATATAGGACCAATCTGTAGATAAATAACCTCTTATTTTGATAGTGAAATCACATGACAAACAAATAGAAAAATTAGGAGGCAACTCAATAATGTAAACAACCATAAGGACTGAAAAATTAGCACAAGCATGCAAGGTTAAAGCTAGGTTCCTTATAACTCCAACAATTTCAATGGTTGTCCCATCTAGTTGAACTACCCCTTTTTCAAGTGGCTCGGACTTAAGGCCTAGCTAGTCTATGATTTTCTTTGGATAATTGAGCTAGAAGCACAAAAATCAATCATGCAATTATGAATTAGGTGCTTTACTATTATAACAATAACATAAAAAGGTGGTGGTTTAACCAGCTTGGATGATTGTTGGCTTGTATTGGCATTTGTAGCTATAAGGACCTTAGGATTTTGTTGTGCCAAAGCATCATCAATCAATGCAAGTGATTGTAATGCTTCTTGTAGCATATCTATCTAGCCTGGAAGTGCTAAGACATCCCATATGAATACAAGAATGTGTTTTTTCTTTAAATGCTCAACTATATTAAAATGTTACATACTAACCTTTTTTTGTTTTAAAACAACAATATCCTTTTCTAGTTGTGATGGTTGTACTATCACTTTTTGAGCTTGTACTTATTGTACTTTAGGTACATACTATGTCTTTTGCACATTGAATGACCTAGGTTGGGTATTGTCAGCATTAACTTGTTATTTTCCTTTATTAGCTTGTTGTTGTGGCATAATAGTAGGTTGTTGTACCTTATCAATGTATTGTTGATCATTTGTAGCCTTTATTTTTTATCTTGTACTTGCTGCTATAGGTCTCCACACTTGGTTTGGATCAAAATTCATTGCTATAACAACCTCATCTTCATCAAAATTCATTAGAGTAACCTCTAGATTACCTTGTGGCTTTATTTGATCATGTTGAACCTCTCCTTGAACATTTACTAGTTGTCCCTTTAAAACATCTTGCTTTCTCTCTTCAAGTGCATGAGGACAATCAAGCCAAAACTGGCTAGCATTGCAAGTATTACACCACTCCTCATCTTGTACATAGTTATTTTGAGGAAGAACTACCAGCTATTTAGAAGTACTAGGAGTTGCATAATTATAAGGTTGACCAGCTCTTTGACCATAATTTCTTTGTTGTTCTTGAGCTTTTCGTGGCTAGTTTGTATTGGATTTGATGAGTAAACAACCCATAGGTCCTAAGAACACCTACATGCAAACACTTGTCACAAAAAGAGAGAGAAGAAGCAAGAAGCTACGGAGGCCTGAATGCATTGATCCATGAGAGAGGATAAATCATTCTTGATGTGCAAAAACAAAAGTTGCAATTCAATAATGAATAATCTGTTACAAAGTTTGTTATAAAAATAAAGGAGATCAATCCTTATAAAGGAGATATGAAAACCTAAAAAGGTAAAACCTAGGTTGCACAATAATAATTAATAAAGTAATTAATTATTATATGCCTAAAGTTTAGCTTAAGTAGAAAGAGATAATAAGTGACTTAAAAATTAAATCAAACATGATTTAATTAATAAGAAAACACTTTATTACTCTAACACCCCCCCTTAAGATGAACTTTGGGAGAAGCTAAAAACCTAGAAAGAACTACTGAAAGAAAATGGGTCCCGACAATAAAAGGCCTAATTAGGTACCCAAGTACAAAAGAGAGTCTCTATAAAGCAGAGAAATAGAGAAAACCACATGGGAAAAACTCTACTCCAAAAAGAGACAAAGAGAAGTCTGAAAGACTGAAGAAGCCTCCAAAACTAGGAATGTTCTAGAAAATAGGAACAAGGATGAACATGTACAACATCACTGAAGCAAAAAGCTGCAAACTTTGTCAAGAAGTAATTGTTGATTTGAAGATCCTCCACTAAACTATGACCAGGTAGAGAAGACTGAAATCTGCATGAGTGACCTTAAATGACACTACTTGAATCAGGAAGCAAACAAAGGAAAACAACTGAAGTTGAATATACATAATACTGTAATCTACACAAGTTCCCTTAAATGACACTACTTGAATCAGGAGGCAAATAAAGGAAAACACCTAAACTCGAAAATACAGATGGCATAAAAACACCAAAGTTTGAAGAGGTGATCAATCAAAGCTAGAAGAGTGCATTCAAAAATAGGAAAGAAAGAGTGTCCATATGGTAAGTGACCCATCTCACCAGAATGCATAGGTACCCAGCCACTGCACCCACCTAGTACATAGAATCAAATACTGAATACATAGCTCACACTATCAAACCAAAGGAAGCAATAGAACCAATAGTAGAAACCCCCTCATAATGTTGACAAGGGAGTAATGATACGTACACTAAAAAGATCATCCAATATGAACTGCAGAGAAATTACAAACACATATAAAGATACCTGAGGCTAATGTCATTGGAGGAACACTCACATGACAAAAGTAGATGGCAAACAAAGGCAAACATCAAACCCCCCTGGCAATTTATAATGGAGTGCGAGTACATAGAGCATGAACATGTGCAAAATCACATACATGCAATAGAATGGCACTTTATCTCAGTGTGTGTGCATAAAAAATTCTACAAAAATGAAGTATACACTACTCAAAGAAGAGTGAAGGTTGTTGAAACAAAAGAACAACCAAAGATGAACCATCCCTCAAAGGGAAGAGATCCCAGGACCTAAAACATCCAAGATATCTACCAGATTGAAAAAATGCAAAAATCTAAATAAAATGTACCTGGAGCAAAATGTGGAAAAAAGACTCACAACACTGGAAAACTCACAAAACAAGATTTCCAACAATATATCATTTTCCCAAAATGGAGTCCAGATGTGCAAGATAAAGCTCCCAGAATGCAAAACTGAACATCTGGCTTTGACAATAAAAACACTATCAAAAAGGCAAATCATAAATTCAAATCTCTAGATCTGGATAGAGCTCAAAACCTACTTTCTAATGATATCTTATTTGCCCAATTTTGACACTGTATTCTCAAGTTATGAGAAAAACACTACTGAGTACTCTGAAGGGCCCAAAATGGTGCCAAAACCTTGTTGATGCATGCTGACATCAGTGACCAATGGGCTTAATTTTGACAACCAGAATGGCCATCACCAAAATCCACCCGGAGCCTTAAAAAGTGGGCCCCTGGTCGCCATATGACCAAGGGTTGAACCTGTTGCCTCCATGAGATTAAATTTGACGGCCAAATAGTCATCGCTAGCCAAAAAATTAAAAAAAAATTTGCAAAATTGCATATGCACCTCAAGATTTGTGCCAGGACATACATATTTTTGCCTCAATTTGCATGTCAGAGCACCAAAAAAAATTTTGCTCCAATTTTCATGCTGGGTAGTAAAATTCTAACTTAATTTGCATGTTAGTCATACAAATTCTGCCTTGATTTGTGTCCTAGTCTGTACAAATTTTGTCTCAGGAAGCGTGTTAGGTTGTCTAGTACCAAAACAATGCCCCAAAATGCAAATTTATTCAAATTGCATGTGCCTTCTGTGGAAATAATGTTTTTTGGGCACTATGGACGCAACTGTGAGGTTCATTTGGGCCAAAAATGCTCCAAAAAACATTAACCACCTTGGGATCCATGTTGAAGCTAGCTACAAAAAAAAATTGCCACAGATTCTAACTTTGTCCAAATTGGACAAATTTAATATGGATATGGGGGTTCTTGGACATTGTGAACGCAATCATGAGGTTTTTTTGAAGTCAAGATGACCATAAAAAGAGGTCCCCCCAAGATCTGACAGAAAACCTTGAAAATGCAGATCTAACGAACATGACCAAATCTTTCAAGAAGAGGACAGGGGCAAACAGATCTGAAGCTCTGATACCATATTGGAGTTGATGAGTAAACAACCCATAGCTCTGAAGAACACCTACATGTAAACACCTATCACAGAAAGATAGAGAAGAAGCAAGAAGCTATGGAGGCCTAAATGCATTGATCCACGAGAGAGGAGAAATCATTCTTGATGTGCAAAAAATAAAGTTGCAATTCAATAATGAATAATTTGTTACACATTTTGTTATAAAAACAAATGAGATCAATCCTTATAAAAGGAGATCTGAAAATCTAAAAAGGTAAAACCTAGGTTGCACAATAATAATTAATAAAGTAATTAATTATTGTATGCCTAAAGTTTAGCTTAAGTAGAAAGAGATAATAAGTGACTTAATAATTAAATCAAACATGATTTAATTAATAAGCAAACACTTTATTACTCTAACAGTTTTAACTTGAAGCTTGATTTGATTTCCTACTTTGTTGATAAGTAACTTGAGGAGGCCTATTGTATTGGCCTTGTTGTCTCTTCAAATTTTTTATTTCATTTTCATAGCTTTGCAAATTTCTCATCATATTGTCACTTTTATTTTTTAACTCTAGATTATTCTCTTTTAGCTCTCTAATAGGAGTTGTAGCATTGTGTTCCTCTACCGCAACTTGCATGTTAAATACTAGTAATGTTGGCAACGGTGGAAAAATTACTATTGGTGATACAATAGATGGTACAAATGGCTATATTTTTTCAAAATAAGGTATTGGAGGCCTAGGAGGTAACTTGCCAGCTTGTATCAAATTGTTTTCATCTCAAATAGCAATATCAAATGCATCAGGCAAAGTATGTCCTCCCATGGACTGTATCATAACTGAAATATCATTGTTAAAGGCCTTCAAATAAAATAAAAATGTATAATCATTAGAAGGTTTAACGGACACTTGAATTATTTCTTAAGTCTACTGAAAACAAAAATTAGAATCAGAAACATGCTCATTAGGATACCTTTTAATAGTAGTCAAGTGTTCAACCAATGAGAGATTATCATATTTATCCTCAAATTTACTAATCAAAATGGTTCCCAATTCATCCCATGTGGCAATAGAATTTAATGCTAAACCTCAGAACCAAATTAATGTTTTACCTTTGAGAGAATCTTCCAATAGCTTTAATGCTACATCATCATGTGTAACTTGATGTAATCCACAAAGAGTGGCTACATTCTTGATATCTTCAACTATTGAAACATGATCTTCAGTAGTAAAATATGGCAAACCTTTTAGTGATGCTGTTGGAATATCACAGTGAGTAGCAATCTGTAAGGGACTACTAGCATTAAAAGCTACAAATGGAAAATTTTTGGGTCATTTAATGAACTGGTGGTACTTGTTGTTGAATTACAGGTGGTAGAAAAGGTTGGTTAGGATGAATTACCTTCAGATGATATGTTTTCAACCTTGAAGAGTGGCTACAGTACCACTTGTAGATGCCACAAGAGAAAATTGATCCCTTGGTAGTTTCTCAAAAATAGGTAATTCAAACCAAGAATTATCAGGAACACTTGAATCTTCAGGAAAACTAATATCTTCAATAATTACCTCGGGTTCCTCTAAATTTGCATCTTGATCTTCAAATAAAGGATTATCAAATGATGAAAAATTAGAACCGAATAATGAAGATCTTCCTCTTACATCCCATGGTGTTCTTCCTCTTCTTGTTGATCTACATCCTCTTCTACCTGTCTACAATTCATGATATACAAATCCTTCTTTGTTTGATCTTGTTGGAGTTCTTCTCATTAAAATAATAATTAAATCTATAATTGAATCTACCATAAAACTTCAAAATAGAGTCACCAGGTGCTATAAAATACCTTCAAAAAGGCTGAAATACTATTTTTCACACCAAAAAGAAGTAAAATTTGGTAATGCAAATAACTGTGAAACAATTCGAGTCCCATTGGGCCTACCGAAAACTGTTGTCAATTAGGATTGCTTCCATGATGAAAAGATCAAAACCTCGCAATCTTGTTGAAATATGGAGACTTTCTCAGTGGTTGGATTGAGAACAAATCTCTAGATCATAGGTTTTTTAAGTAAAACTAACTCTGAATAGGGAAAGAGATAGAAGGATATGCTTTTGTAAGTAAAACTTATACTAAAAGGTGATGCACCAATGATAAATTCATAGAAAAATCCATGAGATTTTCTGAAAATACAATTAACCTACTTAGATTGGCCCTGCAAAAAATGACTCTATGAAAGGTTTCTTAATCAACACTAAAGAGGAAAATCAAATATGTTTTCGTAATTTAATATTTAAATCCAAAAAACTCGGTCATAAATTTGCACCATGAGCAATTATATCTTGTATTACAACAGAAGGAATATTGACCAAATAAAAGTAAAGAACACAATAATTGAGTTCAATAACTCACAATCATATGATGAACACAGAAAATATAAGTGGGATGAAAGAGTCTCTGCACATAAAATCTCAAGAATTTGTTACAACATGGTCCAATACAATAATGCCTTATTTTTGCAATCTACAAAAGAGGCAAAAAGAATGAAGACCCATCAAAATGAGGCCCAAAACATAAGATATAGCCACCCAAAGTGATGGGTTGGATCTGAATGCAAAACCCTAAAAAATAGAATGCAACTGATGTGCAGCTCATATCTGTCCCAAAAATGCCTCAAAATCTTCAAAAACTGCATGCGAAACTAAATGAGAAACTCTATGACTCCATGCAGAAGACAAAACTCCCACAACCAACTCATGACTCAAAAGTCACTCCCTGTGTGCATATAAAATAATTAATAATTAATTGTCTTATAATTTTGACAATTAACTACTATTATTTATAGTATAATTATGCAAGAAAATATCTTAGCAAAAGATATTTTATTTATTACTATGTTTAATATATTTAATAACAATAATACTATTGAATAAATATTAGACATACTAGACAAAATAATAAATAAGATATAAATATATATTACTTAAGTTATATTTATTAAATAGTTTATAAAAGACTATTTAATAAATTTAACTTAAGTAATATAAAATTGTTGAGCACTACTCACTTATCTTTAAGGAAGTCATAAAAAATGAAAAGGCATAAAGCCTTATACGCTCACGATAATTTATATGATATTAACCCTGAAAGGGGTTTCATTTTATTTGGTCTTCATTTTCATCTGCCTTTGGGGTCTCTCTGTTGCATCGCCATGGAAGGAAATCTAGGGTTTGAATGAAGAAAGAGATCAAAATTTCTTCCTGCAACTTTCACACTTGTCTCTGTGTATGGGCGTTGATCAAAGTTATGAAGATAATGAGCCTTGTGGGGAATCCCAAGAAAAAATATTTTTAAATGTTGTCTCTTTCACTGGTAATCTTGTCTTGTTTCCATATGCTATTGTGAATATTTCTCAAGCTAAATCTTGTACTTATGAGTGCGGTTGTGACTGAATTTAGAATTATCTGCCTTTACTTGAATTAATACAGGTTGTTGCATTATGGGGCTTGTATATTCTTTGTGTTCTTGTTTCCACCTTTGTTGTGAAGTATTGGTGCAGTGCACCAAAAGCTTTTGTAATGCAGAATAGGAAAAGATCCTAAGGGATCAGTTAATAGGTTTTAAGTTTTGTAATAAGCCCACATGTCAGGTCATTTGGATCCTAGGAGCAACTATAAACCTGGATACCAAGTTTGATCTATGGGCCATTTTTGTTTGGACTCTAGGTCTTTGAGTTAGTTTTGATTCTTAGGAGTCTTGTTGAAAGCCATTTGTTGTATTTCTCGGCTTAGACAACTGTCGTTGTTAAACAGTTACAACATTAGGAAACATTTTTAAAAAATGGTTGCTTGCGATGGTTGTAGGAGTTGCATTCTGGTCCATAACATTTGGAGTTACAGTTATGATCATTGCAATGTTGATCTAAACATGAATGCAGGTCATTCATGGGGGTCGGCAATGAAGGCACAAGTTTGCTATAGAGAAGAATCAATAAAAAGAACAGTTGTTTTCTGCATACCGTGACTGTGTTTTTATATACATAAATGATTGTGTTTTGCTTATAAAAGTGACTGTATTTCATGATTCGGGAGTGACTGAGAGGGTGGACAGTGGATGGTGAGCCAGTCAAACAATCTAGGAAAGTGACTATCCTCACATAACGTCATTTATAACATTTTATTAAGTTTATGAGCGTTAAGTGAGACCAGTGTTGTCGCGGGTTCCTGCAATATTGAATCTGCGGGTTATAAAACTATGGAGTCCTAACTTGTATTCCCATTGTGGAAACCACATGGACCTTTAGGGAATACAAGTTAGGAGAAACAGTAGTAAAACTCCAACAACAGAGAACCTGCAGTGACAGTCCGATGGGTTTACCAGCCAACCCTAGGTCAAGTATCGTGGAGAATTTGACCTAGAAGGAAGTGGAACACGTGGGTAGACAAACTCACAAGTGTGTGTGTTTTGATCAATGTTTGAAGTCAATCAGTTGGAATGTGGGACAGAGTCTTAAGGGTCAAATTAGTCTCATGAACCCAATTTCATACCAGTTCTTTGTAATCCAAGCCTGGCCAGGCCAGTTAGGTCTGCGAACAGAGAAAAGGTAAGTCAATGCTAGAGTGAGAGTTGGATTCTACCATTTAGGATTTCAAAGTAGGATAAATGTATCCAAAGAGTAGTCGGTTGTCAAAATCACTTGTGGTGTTTTTAATTTATCCACCAAAACGGAAACTAGGGGACTAGTAGTTGGGCTATCCTGATTGAAATAGAGTTGATTGTGAATGTATAAGGACTTCAACAGTGATTAGTCTTTTGAGAATTTGGTTAGAGGAATATCTACTTACCATTGTGTCATGTTCCCATGCCATTGGGAAAGTTGTTCCTGCTATTACCCATTTGTGAGATTGGATTCTAAAAAATCCAAAAATAATCCAACCTTGTTGAACTTGGTTGTTAGGTTGATCAGTGGAAGTGTAAGTCCACTTGAGAAGGAAGGTGTAATTCCTTAAGGAAGGGTTGGTAATAAGGAAAACCTTAGAAGAAAGGTTTTTGGGTGATCTCAACAACTAAGGACCAGTTATAGTTGTGTGGCTACAAGCTCTACATTAGGTGGTATCAGAGCCACCAAGGTCTTGAGAGCATAGCGGATAAAAGACAAAAATTTTGAGAAAGAAGAAGAAAGGGAAATCCCTATAAGAATAACCAATGTTGAGTTGGCCAAGTTGGTCGAGGAACAAATGGCAGAGAGCAGCGTAGTTAGAGAAGAAAATAGGATGATGAAGAGAGAGTTAGAGAAGTTGAAGGGGAAGTTGGATAAAGGAGCACAAGAGGACTTTGAGGTAGAAGAGGAAAATGAAGAAGAGGACCCCTAGCAGAATAGACGAACCCTACCTGAAGACCAGAGAGTCATGCTTGAAGCCCTCGAAAGGGTGGGGAGAAAAGACACTAGGACTAATCTTCCCATGTTCTGTGGCAAGTTGAATCTAGAATAGTGCATGGATTGGATTGAGGCCCTAGATAATCACTTTGAATGTGATTGTGTACCTGAAAGCAATAAGATGAAGACTGCAAAATCCAAGATGAAGGGCTTTGTCCTTAGTTGGTGGAACTTCCTTCAAGCTGAAAGGTTGGATGAAGGCAAGGAGGCAATAACCACATGGAAAAGAATGAAGGTAGAAATCAAGAAACAATTCATACCAGAAGACTATGAAGTCCAGATGCACCAAAGGTTGCAAAGTCTGAGACAAAAGGACTTAGATGTGTGTGCCTACATGGAGGAGTTTTATAAACTCACCTTGAGAGCCAAAGTTCTGGAGAATGAGAAGCAAAAGCTGGCTAGGTACTTGAATGGGCTCAAATACTCCATAAAAGATGAGTTGGCCTTATTCAATCCCAAAACAGTGCATGTATGCTATCAGATGGCACAAAAGATAGAGGAAAAACAGAGAAGAAAGAATGATTCCCAAGGTAGAGGCAGAGGTGGAACCTTCAAAGGAAGAGGATGGTTTTGTGGTAGAGGACCAACAAATAGGTTTTCTGGAGAAACCAATGCTCAAGAGATCCATGAAGGAGAGACCATTCCTAGAGGGACATTTAGAGGCAGGAGGCCTAATGGGAGAGGAAGATTGGGAGGAAGAAACTTAGGGGTATTCACAGGTAGATGCTTCACATGTAATCAGACATGACACCAGTCCTTTAGATGCCCAGAGAAGTCAGGAGGAAACAACAAGAACAAAGAAAGAAAAGTCCAACTTGCTCAAGAAGATGACACACAAAGTATACAAGAGCCAAGAGGGAATGTTGACCCTGAGAAAGGTGAGTTCTTGATGTTCAATAGGACTTTACTAAAGACTGTTGCAGACAAGGAACCACCTCAGAGAAAGACTCTCTTTAGGACAACTTGCAAGGTGAAAGGTAAGGTGTGTAGAGAAATAGTAGATTCCGGTTCAACAGATAATGTAGCATCCATTGAAATGGTTAAAAATCTTGGTCTGAAGAAATTACCTCACCCTAACCCCTATAAGGTCTCATGGTTAAACAAAGAGCAACAAGCTCTTGTGAATGAACAAGTCTATGTAGAGTTTCAAGTAGGAGACTACAAGGATAGGATTTTGTGTGATGTTGCAGAGATGGATGCCTGCCACCTATTATTAGGAAGGCCTTGGCAATATGATGTAAACTCAAGACATGATGGAAGGAGAAATGTTTATGTGCTCACTAAGGATGGAAGGGAATACACAATGAGACCCTTGCTGGATGATGGAAAGGAAACACACCAAGTAACCAGTGTGCTGGTTGTTGGAGAAAAAGAGTTCTTGAAGACTCTTAAAGGGAAAAACACTCCTTGCTTTTCCATAGTAGTGAAACCAAAGACTGAAGAAAGAAAGGTAATCAGAGAACAACATCAAGAAAGGATAGTGGGACCTAAAGATGTACAGAGTTTACTAAAGATGTATAGGGAAGTTATTGTAGACAGTACCACAAAGACACTCCCACCTATCAAGGATATAAGCCACTGTATTGACTTGATACCAGGGTCTACATTGCCTAACAAGGCAGCTTACAAACTCACACCAGATCAGAATGAGGAGCTAGCGAGGCAAGTGGAAGAACTACTCAAGAAAGGGTTCATTAGAAGGAGTATTAGTCCTTGTGCAGTCCTTGCACTATTGGCTTCGAAGAAGGAGAGCACATGGAGGCTTTTCACTGACTCTAGAGCCATACATAAGATCACTATCAGATACAGATTTCCAATTCCTAGAATGGAGGATTTGATGGATTGCCTAGGAGGGGCTTGGTATTACTCCAAGTTGAATTTGAAGAGTGGATACCATCAGATTAGGATAAGGGAAAGAGATGAGGGGAAAACAGTGTTCAAGACCAATGAAGGGCTCTATGAGTGGATGGTGATGTCATTTGGCCTCTCAAATGCTCCAAGCACATTCATGAGACTCATGAATGAAGTGTTGAAACCTTTCATAAATCAATTTGTGGTTGTATATTTAGATGATACACTGATTTATAGCAGAACTAAGGATGAACAACTAACCTATCTACAATTGGTTTTGGATAAGCTCAAATAGGAGAAGTTGAAGATCAACATGGATAAATGTGTTTTCTTGTAGGAGGAGTTGGTGTTCTTAGGGTTTGTCATCTCAGGCGGGAATCTCAAGATGGATCCAGAGAAGGTGGAAGCCATAGTGAACTGGCCCACACCAAGGACAGCTAGTGAGGTAAAAATTTTCCATGGACTAGCCAGTTTTTATAGAAAGTTTATTAGGGGTTTTAGCAATGTATGTGCCCCTATGATTGACACTATCAGGGGTGGTAGGAAGTGTCATTTTTTGTGGACTTCTGAAGAAGATAAGTCTTTTGAGTATTTGAAGAAGATAATAGCAGAAGAACCCATCTTGGTGTTGCTTGATTTTAAGAAAATGTTTACCATAGAGTGTGATGCCAACAATAGGGCTATAGGGGGAGTCCTAAGTCAAGAAGGAAAACCAGTAGCCTTCTTTAGTGAAAATTTAAATGAGGTGAAACAAAAGTATTCAACATATGATTTGGAAATGTATGCAATGGTTCAATCCTTAAGGAAGTGGAGGCATTATTTGTTGCCTAAAGAATTCATAGCGTTTACTGATAACCATGCTTTGAGCTTTTTGAACAAACATGATAAACTAAACCACTGACATATCAAATGGATGGAATATATCCAAGCATACAATTTCACAATTAAGCATAAGGGTGGACAAAATAAGGTTACGGACACCCTTAGTAGAAGGAATCTGACCATCTAAGCAATCAGATTAGAGAGTGTTGGGATTAACTCCATGAAGGGATTGTATGAGCATGATGAGGACTTTTCAAAGGCATACCAAGTATGCAAGGAAATGACTGATAGATACCATAGTGAATTTGCAGACTACATACTATAGGAGGAACTACTCTTCTGAGGAAGTCAAATTTGCATTCCAAGGGGCTCCATGAGAGAGAATATCATAAGGGAGAAGCATTATGGAGGACTAGGATGACACTTTGGGTTGGATAAAACCTTGGAGATGGTGAAACGGTTTTATTTCTGGCCCAAAATGCAGACAGAGGTTAGGTAGTTTGTAGAAAGATGTATGGTTTGTCAAAGAGCCAAAGGCCAGTCATCAAATGTTGGGTTGTATAATCCTTTGCCTATCCCAATGAGACCTTGGGCTTCCATCAGTATGGACTTTGTTTTGGGATATTACCTAGAACCAAGCAAGGACATGACAATATTTACGTCATAGTAGACAGATTTTCTAAAATGGCTCATTTCCTACCATGTAAAACAACACATGATGCTTCTCATATAGCAAGTATCTTCTTCAAGGAAGTAGTAAGGTTGCACGGATTACCCATAACTATAGTCTCAGATAGAGATCCAAAATTTCTTGGACATTTTTGGAGAACATTATGGAAACGATTGGGCACACATCTGTCCTATTCCTCAGCATACCATCCCCAAACTGATGGCTAAACAGAGGTCATAAATAGGTCCCTTGGAAACCTATTGAGGTGTTTGATGAAGGATCATGGAGTTACATGGGATTCAGTGATCCCACAGGCAAAGTTTTCCTATAATGACTCAGTAAACAAGAGTACTGGTCATAGCCCATTCCAACTTGTGTATGGGACACATCCTAGGGGTGTCATGGAACTCAGAGATATCAGTGGCATGGAGAGAAAGAGTGAACAGGCAGAAGACTTTGCAGAAGTTATGAAAGAACTTCATCACGAAGTTAGAAGCAGGCTGGAACAAACTTCTGAGAAGTATAAAGAAATTGCAGATTGGAAAAGAAGGGAAGTATAGTATCAGGTTGGGGACATGGTGATGGTCCACCTCAGCGAAGAGAGACTTCCTAAAGGGAATTATACTAAACTTATGATGAAGAAATTGGGACCCTTCAAGATATTGTAGAAGTGTGGCAATAATTCCTATAAGATTGAGTTACTCCCAGACATAGGATTGTCTAACATTTTCAATGTTTGTGATATTTATGCATATAAGGGTTCTGATGTTTTGACTGCAGGTTTAGATGGAACCCAAGAAGCTAAGATACTCCAGCAACTTCCTCCTCAAACTCAACCTACTGTTGAAGCTCTCTTGGACTCCAGAGTTATTAAACAAACTAGGCAAAGAGCATATCATGAGTATCTCGTTAAGTGGAAGGGTAATCCCTTAGAAGATGCCACTTGGCTCACCGAGAAGGAGATTGAAAAGATGGGTTTGCAACTTGCAGATATCCCAACCCAAGGGACTTGAGTTTTGTGGCCTAGGGTGTATGGTGCAGTGTACCAAAATCTGTTGTAATGCAGAATAGGAAAGGATCCTAAGGGATTAGTTAATAGGTTTTAAGTTTTTTAATAAGCCCACATGTCAGGTCATTTGGATCCTAGGTGCAATTATAAACCTGGATACCAAGTTTGATATATGGGCCATTTTTGTTTGGACTCTAGGTCTTTGAGTTATTTTTTATTCTTAGGAGTCTTATTGAAAGCCATTTGTTGCATTTCTCAGCTTAAATAGTTGTCATTGTTAAACAGTTACAACATTAGGCAAAATTTTAAAAAAATGGTTGCTTGCAATGGTTGTAGGAGTTGCATTCTGGTCCATAACATTTGGAGTTACAGTTATGACCATTGCAATGTTGATCTAAACATGAATGCAGGTCATTCATGGGGGTCAGCAATGAAGGCACAAGTTTTCTGTAGAGAAGAATCAATAAAAAGAATAGTTGTTTTTTGCATACTATGACTATGTTTTTATATACATATAAATGACTGTGTTTTGCTTATAACAGTGACTGTATTTCATGATTCGAGAGTGATTGAGAGGGTGGACAGTGGATGGTGAGCTATTCAAACAATCCAGGAAAGTGACTATCCTCACATATCGCTAGTTGTAACATTTTATTAAGTTTGTGAGCATTAAGTGAGACCAGGGTTGTCGTAGGTTCCTGCAATATTGAATCTGCGGGTTATAAAACTATGGAGTCCTAACTTGTATTCCCATTGTGGAAACCACTTGGCCCTTTGGGGAATACAAGTTAGGAGAAATAGTATTAAAACTCCAATAGCAAAGAACCTGTAGCGATAGTCCGATGGGTTTGCTAGCCAGCCCTAGGTCAAGTATCATGGAGAATTTGACCTAGAAGGAAGGGGAACGCATGGGTAGACAAACTCACAAGTGTGTGTGTTTTGATCAATGTTTGAAGTCGATCATTTGGAATGTGGGATGGAGTCTTAAGGGTAAAATTAGTCTCATGAACCCAATTTCATACCAGATCTTTGTAATCCAAGCCTGGCCTGGCCAGTTATGTCTGTGAACAGAGAAAAGGTAAGTCAATGCTAGAGTGAGATTTGGATTCTACCATTTAGGATTTCAAAGTAGAATAAAGGTATCCAAAGAGTAGTCAGTTGTCAAAATCACTTGTGGTGTTTGTAATTTATCCACCAAAATAGAAACTAGGGGACTAGTAGTTGGGTTGTCCCGGTTGAAATAGAGTTGATTGTGAATGTATAAGGACTTCAACAGTGATTAGTCTTTTGAGAATTTGGTTAGAGGAAGACCTAATTACTATTGTGTCATGTTCCCATTCCATTGGGAAAGTTGTTCCTACTATTACCCATTTGTGAGATTGGATTCTGAAAAATCCAAATTTAATCCAACCTTGTTGAACCCAGTTGTTAGGTTGATCAGTGGAAGTGTAAGTCCACTTGAGAAGGAAGGTGTAATTCCTTAAGGAAGGGTTGGTAATAAGGAAAACCTTAGAAGAAATGTTTTTGAGTGATCTCAACAACTAAGGACCAATTTTAGTTGTGTGGATGCAAGCTCTGCATCAAGTATCCCTTTGGATAGCTATTTACGTATCAGTTCTTCAATTTTCAAGGAAACATATTTTCTCAAATTCTGATTTGATAAAACTTATGTGCCCAAGTGCATTAGCTAGAATGGTCTAGGCCTCCATGGCACTTTCTGATGTTCCCTTTATGGCATGTTAAAAATGAATTAAGCATCATCAAGGAACCAAGAATACTCTATGTGTGTCCTAAAAAATCATGATATGCCTTCTTAACATCTATGAGTTTAGATTGTGACTCATGAGCTTCAAGTAATGCAGTAGGATTGTTATCATCTATTGTTAGTTTTGGGGTAGAAAACCCACTTTCCACATATTTTTCATATGCTTGGGTCTATGATTGCAAACCTAAATTCTTAATAACTTCATCTTTGTTCCACGTAACACTCTCAATAGAAGGAGAACTAACTTTGTTTATTACATCCCTTTCAATACCTTTATTGATGCTATCTAACGAATTTTTCCAAAAAAAAAAAACTCTGAGCTTGTAATGATATATGTCAGTTTCACTATTCCTTTATTATCGTAACTAATTTACCTTTAGAAGATTTTTTTTTATTTGAAAACCCTTCATTTCCAACTGATTGTGAGAAAGTGGTGTGTCTTTCTATTTCATATTGATTATATATTTCAGTCTTGCTATTGAGGAAAAATTTAGTTGACATGCTTTCAAAAGACTTTGTGTTCTTCATGTGACCCTCTAAATTTTGATACTTTTCAAATTTACCAATGTCAAGAAGTGGGTCTATTTTTTCAAAAGAAGATAGTACAAAATCACAAAATTTAACACTTTTAGTTCCAAAACTATTTTCAAAGAAGACTCTAAGCTTTTAGCCAATTGAATTTCTAAAATAAAATGTATTTTTCATCCACTCTTTTCTGTATTTATTTCTTCAAAAAAAAAATTTACAATGCTGACCCCCTATAGAAATATGCCTCTTATGTCGCATTTGGAAACATGCATGTTGGCCCATGATACTTATGACATTATTCCAATGTATTGGTACTGTCATGGTCATTGATTTCCCCTTTTCTTTATGCCCTTAATTGTACTCGATAATGAATGAATATCATTGTTATTATTTTTTAATAAATGCTGCTCCAAATTCATGTACTTAATCTATCTCTTAATAATCATTCACACATTGAATAATTACTTTGTCCTTTTGTCTGATTTACTAGCATATGAATTTGCAACATTGTTCAACTTTTTTTACTTTACTATTGCTTTATTTTATAATACATGAGATTATCATAGATAATGCATTTTCTGACCTTTGGTCATATTCTTGTAGCATGTGCTTGTCATGGTTGATTCATCTTCAATGGTTTTTCACTATCACCAAGATTGATTTAATTTTTTGTAATCCTTGCACATGTTAGTAATCTTGAGCATATAACTAGGAGATTTCAAACTATGCCAGCTTGTCCCTTTGATGGT
Organism: Chamaecyparis obtusa; assembly: GCA_027943335.1. Taxonomy (NCBI): domain Eukaryota; kingdom Viridiplantae; phylum Streptophyta; class Pinopsida; order Cupressales; family Cupressaceae; genus Chamaecyparis; species Chamaecyparis obtusa. The sequence goes on from BSBK01002634.1 coordinate 1,740,085, forward strand.
TTTTTCTTCATTTCTCTGCAAAATGATTAATTTAAAAGGTTTCATACATAGAATTGTATGTCCCTTTAATAACTTTGTCTTCATGCCTAGAATGTCATGTTTTTTTCTTATTCTTGCAAACAATATTGATCTCTATTGCATACAGATTTGAACTCATTGTGACTTATTTAAATGACTTCCCTGAAATGTTCAATTAATTCTAAATTTTTTATTTAGATTCCTTTGTAACCTAAATGGAACATGAAGCATTTAGATATCTTGAATATTCTCCTATAGAAACATGACTAGATTCCATGACGGGTCTATGAGGTCCCATGTGTTTAAAATTTTTTGTAGCATTTTGCTTATGATTATGCTACATATAACCTCTTGTAGCACTATCATATTTATGTTGCATTATTTGAATAAATAGATAATTCCTCCTATAGTAATCTGAAATGATGAAAAATTGTAATTGGTTCCTGTAGCAATTTATGATTGATTTATTGGGCAAAAAGGTTTCATGACAAAATGGCATGTCCCTTCAACAGCCAATCTTCAAGAGCTCATTGATTTGATTGAAAGGTTTCATACCTGTAAGTTATGTATGTCCCTTGAACAATCTCCTCAAAATCTTTGCCTCTACATGATTCAGTGGAAAGGATCCATGCCTGTAACTTATGCATGATCCTTCAACAACCTTAATGTTTTCATACCTACAACTACACATGAAACAAAAATGTTAACATAAAACCTGCCTTACTTTCAGATGTTACTCTTCCTTTTGCATCTTTTAAATGCATATATCTGAATGACCATATTGAAATAATTTTTTGCATTGCATAGATATTTGGAATAGCTTCCATTGTTCATTTCATATGAACTGACCCCCCCCCCCTCTTTACATTTTGCAGGTCTACTTGAGCTAAAAATGCGGGCCCAGGTCTTCTTCAAAATTCAAGTCAATGGCTTTCCATTCAGGCAATGGAGGCGCTTCCTTCTCTCTCTTGGTACTTTTCTATTTTACAATGTGTTTATTCAGATAAATGTTTTAGGAGATGCCACGGCTTGTGTGGTATCTAAATACATTGTATTAAGTACTTCTATAAAATTTGAACATTTGTACCTTGCAAAGTAGGTCTATAATATATTTCAATAAAAATATTTTACTACTTTTGTATCCATATATAAATCTGAATGAAAATGATTAAATTTCGCTTGTTTTCTGCATTATACACTTTACATTATGCATTCAAACATTTTTGTAATGTGTATGGACAACAACTTAAAACATATAGCTTTAATTCAGAGGTAAATTTTGAATATATCAATTTAGGTAAACTAAATTGGTAACATTCACAATTGATAATTTAATGTCATAGTTGTATTGTTTGTTTTTCACATTTGACTGTGTGATTTTCCACAAATGATTGTAATTTTCCATAACTAATAGGGAATATTACCACAATTGATCTCTATTTTTTGTATTTACAAGAATATTTTCATAATTTTATCTGCATTCTACCATAACTATGTCCTAATTATTTCAAAATTGTAAGAACATTGCCACAATTGCCTATCAATTTTTTGTTCTTTATTTCTGACAAATAACTGACATGCACTCATCTTTTCAAATTTTTTATTGTTGTGTAGGAAAATATGATTTCAAATGGAAAATAAAATTATCAGGTGAACACCCGACTTTAGATCAAGGAAGCAGTCTAAGAAAAGACTCAATCATTTCTTCTATCAAGAGAGGGCCACTATACCAATCCAACTTGAGGATCAAGAATAGGTAAAGTACATGTATAGAACTATTCTCCAAGGTTATGAAATCAAGTATGACATCAAGATTAGCCATAATAGTTTGTATCCTCCTATAGTTCTAGAGGAGATTTTATCTTACTAATCTTGTCTCTTCTTAGCTTGTGGCTCTTTTGGAAACAAGTAATCGATTGTCAAAGACCCCTTTGTCATCATCTTATCTTAATAGTCCTTGCATGCAAGTTGGGGAAATAGCTCAAAATACTGATCATTATTATTTGTAGGGGTAGCTTACTTGTTTGTTTCCCACTTTCTATTTTCAAACACTTCAATTTGGGCTTCTAAAATTAATCACATGCTTACATACACACTTTCATTGGTGACTAACAATTGAACCCATTTTTCTTATGTATTTGGCATGCTTGTGCAAGTGTAGAGTGGTCCCACTGTTAACACAGACTATCATCTCCCTTGGATCTCATAGTCTTAGCTGCAAGAGAAAAGTGTTAGCAATGCTCAATTTTTTTTAGATCAAACTATTGGTAGTATTTCTGGTCTCAGTGTTTTCCGAATCAAAATTTTGAGTTCTTGTCTAGTCTCTCTTGTAAAAATTTTAGTCCTAGGTGATTAACCTTAGGTTTTTCAAACCCTTTGCCCTAAAAATCAAAAAGCCCTAGTTTAATCTTTCGGCCTTCTATTTTTCTGTTACTTTATCAATTCACTTAAGTTTTAAATAAAGCATGTGCACTTTATTTTTCCTCAGTTAGTCACTCAGTCTCTCAAAGAAATCAACATATTCTTAAAAGTCTAGCAGTTGCCCGAAAGCTATTGTCGCCTGGTCTCAAGCTGACTTTGGAATATTCTCTATTGTCAAAATGACTTAGCGATTGCCTTTTAGTCTCCAGGTCTCTATATGTTCTTCTCGAGATCTAGCGACTGCTATGATAAATTTTGCAAGGAAGGAACTATAGTCGCACAATCTCTAGCTAAAAATTACCTTTGGTTGGGTTGTCTCTAAATGATTTTGTCAAGTAAAATACATTCTAGTGATTATGATTTCCTCTTTGGTTGCTGAATCTCTGTATAAATGTGCGGTCCTATTCCATGTTAATTGCCAAGTCTCTAGGACTTCATGCGGTTGGTTAAATCATTCAGCAACTTGGATTTTCAATAGTTGCATCATCTCCTGATGTGGCGGTTACTCTCCAAGCGGTCAAGCGATCCAGTGACACGGTTGTCTCTAGATCTCTAGATGTGGCGGTTAAGTCATAAAGGATTAGACAACTTAGTGCGGGCCATGAGATGAAGATTAGATCAACAGATGACATTTAATCTCAAGACTAAACTATGGTTTAGAAAATGATTCGGTGATTCAAAGAATAAAGGTGTTCACCAAGTCTCCAGTATTAACTAAGGTTAGATAAAGTATTTCATGAATGGGAGAAACATACAGTCGTGTGATCTCAAGATGATGCCGAGTTAAAAAGAAGGATTGGTAAGCTGCTTCATCCTAGCTATTGATTTAATCTCGATCTTGTGGTGGTCGCAAAGTCTCTATACCAAATTTAGTTTATGAAAAGCTCTCAGTGATTAAGAATTTTCCTATTGTTGCCAGATCTCATGATAGAAGTTGAAGGTAGTCTTGGTCGCATGATCTTGTAAAGAGAAATATTTCACCTACGACTAAGAAGTAGACTGTAGTCGGGTGATCTCTGAATGTGAAAATTTAAAGCATGGACTGAAGAGAAGGACTATAGTCGTGGAGTCTCTAAATCAAAAATTTGTAGTGATCACTTAATCTCGTAATGAATTCACAAAGTGAAAAATATTTCAGCGACTACAAGAAGTCCTCTTAGTCACCAAGTCTCACAAGAATTTTAAAGGTGCCAATATTATTAAGCGACTATAGGACTTTTCTCCAATCGCTAGGTCTATGAATAATTGAATTTGAATTTCTTGAGCTACGGCTAGTAAATTGAGCTCCATTTGTGCTGAGTAATGGTAGAGGTGACATCTTTGATGGCTTTTCAGTGTCAGACATGGTGGTGCATTCAATGCCATAGAATAAAATAGTTAGAGGCCACTCATTTGAAGGTTACGAAGCATTGTGAAGAGTACATAGTGCTAAGTTTTTAGAGCTTTCCAAAATTACAGTGTGACTAGTGATTTTGCAGAGAATTTTTAGTATTCAATTAGAATGAGTCAAGCAGCAGTAGGCGGGGCTTCAACCAGCCGAGGGTCTAAGGAAAAGGTGAAGGAGAGCTTTTCAGATGAGTTCCTCACCCTCTTGCCGGGATCTTCACAGAACAAAAAGGTCAGTGATGATTATTTTATGGATGAATTAGCTTATTGTAGAGATGCTAAGACTCCTGAGGTCATGGGCATGTGTTTATTCAGGTATTTTTATAAGAACTATGATAGTTCAATTCCAGTCTCAAACCCTTGAACATCAGGGTTAGCTAAATTAATTGTTCCTGAGGTCTTTTTAGATGTAGATGCATTGCTTATGCTATCTCAATGGTATGATCCCCTGTCTAGAACTATTAGAAAAAAAGATGGCTCTCCCCTTGTAACCCTAGACCAGAATTATTTTATGAATGCTTTTAGAATTCAAATCCCTATGGCCATTGAAATAGATTGGCAAGCCCAAAAAAATAGATATGTTAGAGAGGCTACATTGGTCTCTAGGGAGATTAGGAGCCATATGTCCAAAGAAAACAGGAACTACATTGCACCCATGAGTGGGTCATCTCCATATTTTTATAAGGATCTCTGGTTTTATATGAAGTACATTGCATATGGGATATGCCAGGTCTTGGGAGTTGATGCAGGCCCAGAGAGGATCACCTCTGATATTTTGATGTTGGTTATGGATTCACAAAGTCATCTGGTGAGACGGGGATATGATTATATTGGATATGTGATAAACAAAATGCATGAGGGTTTGTTGTCTTTAAAGAATTTCACACCTGGTTCTACACCCAAGTTCTTACACTATTCTTTGCTAATGCACCTTATTTTGTATTATAATTATAATCTTATAAATGTGGAGGATCTCAAGCCACAAATGATGTGGAATGGACAGCCCAATCTGGTACAGTTTTGGTTGGTAGTTTGGAGTCCTTCTTGTCCTAGGCGTGATTTTGGTGCCTTTGAAAATTGGGTTTTATACCCAATTCTCTGGAGTTTGGGAGTTAATTGCACTAGGTTATCCACCAAGGTCCTGCAATTGGTAAGACCTCAACAATTTATTCATAATTGGACCAGAGGTCATAATTGGGGAGACTTCTTTGAGAAGGGTTATACAATGATCAGAGTTTATGGATGCCCTCAGCCTCCCCATCTGCTTCCATTGTTTGTCCCACCAAGAATTGCATTTCTAGAGTTTATCTGGCAACTCATGCTGGCAAATAAAGAACATTTGGCTCCCCATAGGAAAGGGACCTTCCCACCTCGGCACTTCAAAGTGCACTATCTTACAATTGGGAAGGGAGCTCTTAGTAAAATAAATGATTGGTTAGAAAAGTACAGAATGTTTGCAACACCATACAGATATGTGGATACAGAAGGTTTCATAGTTGCTGCCAGGAGATATTACATGCCTACCATTCCTTTTAATAAGCAACATGAGGAATATCTAGAGGAGGGTGTGATCAAAAACATCATTGAGGATGATGAGGTAGAGAAAAGAGTACAACAATTAGATTGATTATTTAAAGTTGAGAAACAGTTAAAATGAAAAGGATTGGTGTTTGGGGGTTTCTTTCCCACTTTGCCTTACCTCCAAAGACTTGAGCAGATGATGGCTCAATTTGACATATTGGTAGAATCCATGAAGGATCAAATTGATGATACTAATAAGGGTAAAAAAGCCCACTCTGATTCTGAGTGTGAAGAAGATAGTGATGGTGGCTACCCAATATATAGCCCACCCCCTATGGAGCAACCAATGATTGAAGGGACTAAAGAAGGAAATGAAGCCATTCACCTCAATAAGTTACCCAGCTCTGATGATACTGCTGAGCCCCTCAAGAAAAAATAGAAGTTACTCATTGGGGAGCCTTCTAAAAGAAAAAGAGATAGAGTAGGTGCCCTCTATACAGGAACTGGTGTCCACCATCACCAACTGAGAAAGAAAATAAGAGAAGAGAAAAGACAATGGAGACATGAGACTGAAGATGTTGAATTGCCTTTGGCCCTTGGCCAAGATGAGAGGATAATTGAGTAGGATGCTTTCCTGAATGATGATAATTTTGTTAATTCAGATGAATTCAAAAGCTTCTTAGTTTGGCACAAGCAACAATAGGTTGCATCTAGTGTGCAAATAACTAAAGAGAGTCAAGGACCAGACGAGGCAGTACAACAGCTGAAAGAATATGACCCTAAAGCTGAGAGTTTAACCCCAGATGAGGCCAGGCAATTGGTAAAACAAAGCAACATGCTTCTTGTGCCTGGGTGGAATTTATATTCTAATTTCATAATTGATCAAATAAAGAGACAAGAAGATGTCACTTTGTCTTCAGAAACCCAAGTAGGGGATATCATCAAAGGATTTGGGTATAGCCCAAAGAATCAGGCATTAGCCATGTGGAGCTTATATCCTAAGGACAAGAAGCCACAAATTTTGAATGTGAAGGAAAAAATGGAAGGAGATAAGATTGTGTGGTCTATCCACAATACAGGGGACCTAGAAATATCTCAAGTCTTGACCCAGTTTGTGAAATTAAATGCGGACAAAACAAAGTAGTTATCAGAGAGGTATGGTGCTCTATTGAGTGACTATAGTGCCCTTGTAAAAGATAAGGACTTACAAATAATAAAGGTAACATCATTAGAGAAGCATGCTGAGGAGCTAAAGCTACAAATCATTAATACTCCTGTAGTGGCTCCTGCACCTCCTGAGCCACCTATATTAATTGAGGCACATGGAATGATAGAAGAAGAGATGGCTACAGAATTGAAGAAGATAAATGAGGAGAAAAATGAGGCTATCTTGCAGGCCCTATTAGATATTCTGAGGTACAAAATAAATGCAGTTAAGGATAAATTTGATCTTGTTTTTAATGCCTATGGCAAGTTACCAGGATTGCAGAAATAAGTTAATAATTACATACAAATTTTGAGTGGATATTATGCAGTTTGGTCTGTCAGAGCACCACTTTTTGAGAGATTGATATTTGCTCAATCTTTGGGAAGTGATAGTCCAGAGACAGTTGTGAGGGTTGGTGAGGAGATAGATAGAGTTAAAGCCATATTACCACTTTTTAAAGGTAAGGCAAATTTGATTGAGGCTAAGATAGCCATGCTTGGCTCTTGTTCCAACAAGTTTATCCCCTCAATTATGAATACAAATGGAGTCATAAAGAGTCTTGATTAGTGGAGATCAGATGTTGATCTTTTATTGCCTAGGAAGGAGGCATCTTTAGGTGAAGAAAGTAATGTTGATTTAGAAAGTTTTAATAAAACCCTGGATGAAGCCATTAAGGCAGAGACATCTCACCAAATTTATAACAGATGTCAAAGCAATTATGGATGCTAGGTGGGAGATACAAAAAGCACAATTACAGCTCATCCAAGATTTTAATTGGTAGTCAGATGAAAAAGTGACTGCATGGGATGAGTTAACAAATCCCAAGAAGGTTAAATCTGATGTAGTTGACTTGGACATTTTGGATGAAGAATGAGGAGGATATCTGACGTACCTAACACCTGATCTTAGAATACAAGGATGATAAGCTATCATTTAAAGATGGTGTAAATTAGCCGGATGGCAGTCACCATATCTTTATTATAACTACAAGAAGCTATCATGAATATGTGCAAACAAAGGTGTCAATTTTCAAGCGGTCAAGGATGAACAATGTCCAAGAAAGTTTTGTCTTTCCACTGCCTAAGGGCTTATTATATTTTATTTTTATGATTTGTCTCTTTTGCTCTTAGGGTTAAGGTTTTCAACCATCAGAAGCTTGTTGTATTCCCATTCATAGGGGAATTCCAAGATGGTTGAAACATAGATATAAATAGAGTCAGAGACTCATTTTTTAAGGGGGGGTCGAAAAAGATAATAGAAAACTTGAACAGAATTGCTTTGAAGCAGACATCCAAGGTTTGTGTTTTGATATTTTGAGTAATAGAATTGTGAATGTAATTGGCAAGTTGATTTTAATACAAATACACTACAACTTCTACCATATATTGTTGTTATCTCTTTACCTTTATGTAGTACTCTTGTATGTCTTACTTGTTAGACATTTAAAACATACCAGTTGTAAAGCAACTTCCTAGATTGATTATGAGTTTCTTTCAAGGAAAGAATTAAAGTTCTCATAGTTCATCTTGAAGAGTAGATATATTTGTATGGATTGTTGATGATAATAGTGTTTGGTCAATAAAATAGTTTGTAATGCAATCTATTTGGATTTGTAGCTGGTATGCAAGGCATACTGTTGTATTTCTGTTAAAATTATCTAGTTGATTTGCATTTAGATTTCTTTTGCCCATTAGATAAGGCACTGATTTGGTGTTTGTTTCTTATGGTTTTATCTTTCATAGATCTTTCAAAGAAAAATTGTACTAAACATGAAATGAAAAATGTACTAATAATTAATGTGAAAGTTTCAATTTTTCTTTGAAAGATCTATGAAAGATAAAACCATAAGAAACATTCTATTTGCTAGCTCAAGGGGTTACCCATTCTCACAAAGACACCTCATGCTCTCATAGTTCCTAGTATTGATAACAACTCCTTGGGAATTGATGCCCCTTGGAATTTGAAGTCTGGTGTGCTTGAGAAGTGAGTGCAATGTAGGGAGGATCTCGTACCTCTAGAATTCTAGGTTATCCACTTTGAACAAGTGTAGTTCATATTAATCCACAATGAGGATTCAACATATATTTTCATTGCCTACCATAGGGTTATAAATATTTAATAGATACTTTTTCATACAAAACATCATGTTTGTCATGTTTTTTTTTTAATTTTTAAAAACAATATTTTACAAATACAAACTCGTCAAAACATGTTAGAGTCCTAGGAATTCAATAACCTATTGATCAAAATTATAAACAATCTAACAAACTATCAAAACTATTATGTCAAACTGTAAATGATCAACAAAATCATTGCCTCAAATCAGCAAAATGTTCAACTTGTTCCCTGCAATCTGCAATTTTCCAAACAACTATCTAAAAACTGCCATTGATTTGTAAATTGTCTCATTTTGCCATAATCAACCCTATATTCTGCCATAATTCTATTTTATTGTCGCAGTCGTATCGGTATCCTACTACAACTAACCCTACATTATGTCGTAGTTGCCTAAATCTTGTTGCAATTGACTCAAGATACTTCCACAATTGACCTTACTATCTGCCACAGTTCCTATTCTATCGCATTCAACTTTTCACTTTATCATAATTTCTATTGTATTCTACCACAATTGACCTTTCATTTTTCCATAATTTCTTGTTGTTTCTGATTCTTCAAAATTCTCTTCTCTATAAGATTCCTCTATTCCATGTGATCACTATCCTCATTTTGTAAGCCTCACAATACTTGTCCTTGAATCTGCTACACCAAATCATATACAAATCATAAAAGGATTATCGCCAAATTTTAAACACTTAGGAAACCTCACTTTTAAGTATAAGTTATTATTTTAGATTGTTAATTTGATAGGTTAGATTTAGATTTTTCTTGATCTCCATATCTTTTTTTCATGAAATAATCTGCAATGAGTATAGGCTTCATCTAAAGAATTACTAGGTCATATCATACTATCTTCACTTTGAGATCAAGAAGAGTTGAGTTTTTTCCCTAAAATTACCACTTCTAAATAGGAACTAGGACTTGTTAGAAGACATTCTCCTTGCTACTTGCCTTAATTACACTAGTACATTTTGCACCATTTTTTGATGCACTATTGGTTGAAGTTTCTACCCAACTCAGTTGAATGGTCGACCAATGGGTTTGTCGCTATTATTGGTGTCGAAATATCAACCCATTACTAAACCCTTTGAATAATCGACTCCTCTTTTGGTTGAAAATGAGGGAAACCTAGGCCGAAGATAACATTGGTAAGTGTTTGTGTATTGGTCGATCTTTCGACCAATATGGGTCGAAAACTTTAGTTGCTCCAACCAGGATACCAAACTCATGATGATCATATTTCGACCAAATTTGGTCAAAATATTTAGCGGCTCTGACTAGGATGCCAAACTAGTGACACCACATTTCAACACAGAATGGTTGATTTTAGGCCATACTTTCGACGTGGGTGGGTCAAAATTTTGACACAACATGGAGATTTTAAAAAAAAATTAAAGATAAATATCCAGACTAATCACCAATGGCATCCTGATCAATGCTTAGTCTAGATATTTATCTTCAGGTGTTCACACTCATTCTGTTTCTTATTGCCAATAGGTCCCTTCTCGTTCTATTTTCCAGACTGCTTTGGGCTCTAGCAATCCATCTGCTCTGCTCTGCGTGAAACTGTTGGTTTTTTCATTTTGTTTGAACTATTTGAGAGATAGGCTCTGACTAGTGATCTGTTAATTGGTAGAGCTTCTTCTTAGATGCCGACAACTCTTCAAATCTATTGGTGTGAAGCCCCAAAAGGGTATTCTTCTCTATGGGCCTCCTGGTTCTGGGAAAACCTTAATTGCTAGGGCAGTGGCAAATGAAACCGGTGCCTTCTTTTTCTGTATCAATGGACCTGAGATCATGTCAAATTTGGCTAGAGAAAGTGAAAGAAATCTGAGGAAGGCTTTTGAGGAGGCTGAGAAGAATGCCCCGTCCATTATATTTATTGATGAAATTGATTCTATAGCTCCCAAGAGGGAAAAAACCCATAGTGAAATTGAGAGGAGAATTGTTTCTCAACTTTGTACACTTATGGATGGACTTAAATCACGTGCCCATGTTATTGTTATGGGAGAAACTAACCGACCAAATAGTATTGATCCAGCACTTAGAAGGTTTGGAAGGTTTGACAGAGAGATTGATATTGGAGTTCCAGATGAAGTGGGCAGGTTGGAAGTGCTTCGCATCCATACAAAGAATATGAAGCTCTCTAATGATGTATGTATATTGGGGCCTTATTTTTTGTACTTCTATATCTAATGTTAAACAGTTCTTGGATTTTGAAAGCATTTAGTAATCTTTATGTTTCTTGATGGAGTATCTATTTATCTTTAGTTTTCTTGTTACGGGTTGATCTTGAAAAGATTGCTAAGGATACCCATGGATATGTTGGAGCAGATCTTACTACTTTGTGTACTGAGGCTGCACTTCAGTGCATTAGGGAAAAGATGGATGTTATAGACTTAGAAGATGAGATAATAGATGTTCAGATTCTAAAGTCCATGGTCATTAGTAATGGGCACTTCTAGACTGCTTTGGGCTCAGCTAGCAATCCATCTGCTAAAGCCATTGCTAACAAATGCCAGGCCAATTTCATCAGTGTGAAGGGACCTGAATTGTTAACAATGTGGTTTGGAGAGAGCGAGGCTAATGTGAGGGAAATTTTTGATAAAGGTAGAGGATCAGCTCCGTATGTCCTATTTTTTTATGAGCTTGATTCTATTACTACACAGGTGTGTTGATTTTTTATGAGTGAAGTTCAAGTTGAGGACGGTGAATATATTTGAGTAGGAATTTTGTTTGAACTATTTGAGATAGGCTCTCTGATTGGTGATGCATAACTGGTTTACATGTTTGCAACATGGAAGCAGTGTTGGGGATGTTGGCAATGTCGTAGACAGAGTCCTTAACCAGTTGTTGACGGAGATGGATGGTATGACAACCAAGAAAATAATTTTCATTATTGGTGCTACAAACAAACTTGATATATATTACATACAACTTTTAAATTATAAATATACAAATCTATAAAATATACATATATAACATAAAAGGAAGTGTTGATGCATACTGACAAATAAAATAAGGAAAGCTTTTGCTCTCTTGATTTGTAAAATTTTCTCTGCCTCTTCTTTTTCTTGTGTTGCCACCCTCATTCTTGCAGCTGATATAAAAGAATGAAATGAATGATGGTGAAATTGAGAGAAATTTTGGGTAAATAAACTAAACAGATATAGAACAAAAATATGAACAAAGTTGAGGATAATGAGTTGGGTTTTTCTTAAATAAATGAATACCATCAACCCATTTACAAAATGCAAAAGTATATGCTAGCAATCTTCAACAATATCATGGTAAAAAGGACATTTAGTAGTGGATGTAAAAGTCTTGCCTGCATTTATTTCATTCATTGCTTTCTTGACATGCACATCAGCCTCTATATCCACAATAAGTGTTTGAACTATCTCATATTCGTAGTTTGACATAGCTTGTAAGCATAGAAATGAACGATTGAATCATACTGCATTCAAATTTCATCTTGTTTGATCTTTAAGAGATATTTTACAGTAATCAATTGACAATACACATCAATAAATAAATGAAACTGATATGAATATATCAACCTTTTCAAGTTCATCAACAGCTTTAGCAAACTCATTCTTTAGCTCAAAGATATCATCCAGATTCATCTTTGGAACACTGGAATGAATAACTGTAAATCATACATGGAAACAAGGTAGTTTATAAGAGAAGAGATATTATATGATAATACAAATCACATTAATCTCAAAGACTACTACACCATTTCAAAGATTATATCAATCAAATTAATTTGAATCCTCACAAGGAAAACATAACATTCAGGCATCCAAAAATAATGGATGCAAATTCACAAACTAATTTTCTAAAATCAGCATTTCATCATATAAGAGGAACTGCCAATATTAATATATTATCTCACAAATAGATGCAAATTCACAAATTAATTTTCTAGATTTAGCATTTCATCGTATAAGAAGAACTGTCGTAGACCTTTTGTGAGGGTATCAAGCACACTACTTGACTCCAAATATTTCTTGAAAGCTTCCTTCTTGGATTCATATGTCTACCATATAAGGATGACAAGCATTATCATAGAGCCTAAATGTTTAGTTCTTGTCATTGAATTCATGCATACAATAATCTACAATTGCAGCACTAAAACAACTAATTTTTTAGCACATAAGGATTGTTTGCTTAAGTAAATCCTAAGGGGACAACAAGTAAATTTATTCACGTGGGTGTATTAGAATATTAGCTATAGAATATCTATGCTACTTATAGATCCAATTGATATCTGATTTAACACTTCACCTACTCAAAAACACAAACCAATGAAATAATCCACATTAGGGCAAGAGAGGTTGACGCATTCAATACGAGAATACTTACACAAAATGAAGTCGAATCATGCCAGACAATGACAATGAGAAGTTGACTATTGGCCCTTCTAGTTTTTTATTTGATAGTTGCCTGACAATGACACATTCAAAATGCACTTATGAGAAAAGACCTAGAATGAATGAAATTGATTAAATAATGAAGGTGTGTTAGTTTGAGCTTCACTTGGTTTCGAGAATAATTTAATATTCTCTACTTAACAAGGCCAACCAGGTGAAGGTGGAAGCTCATCTGGCCTCACCCCCCTCCCCCTAACATCAATCTAAATTCCCCATGAACATCTAATTACACACTTCATGCATCCATTTATGAACTATAACATTCAATCAATACAATCAAATAACATTCATTAATATGATATAACATTCATTAATACACAACACTAATCAAGAATTCATTAACACATAACAATATTCATTAACATGACATATAATTCAATATTAATACACAACATTCATGGATAATTACTTAAAACAACGTTCTTTCATTATCCAACAAAGTTAATCAAACAAGTTTTATCAAAGAGCATATTTAAGAAGTCATTTCTTTTTTAGGTTTTTCTTAGATTTATTATTTAGGTAAAGGCTGATAGGACCATCAATATTATATTCCTCCTCTTGTGGTTGTGATCTCAAATTATGATGCTTCCTCATGTCTCAAGGAGGACGACGTTATTGCACTAAAGGGGGGTCTGCTGCAATAACAAGTAAATGGGTTAAATTTGCATACTTTTTTTTACTGTTACATGTATTTCATTAACTAGTAGAACATAACATGCATTTTTATTTACCTAACAATGCCACATCATCATGTAAAATAACATTTTGATCTTCCACCACCTCAACATGCTCAACATGCTCTAAAATATTCAAAAAAAGGTTACACGATCAATTGCAATTAAAGATGTTAAATTCTATTAATAATTACGTAATTTATTTCCAATAGAAAATTAATACCTCCAACATTGTGATGCACATCATGGCCTTCGTCACGCCCAGGTTCTATGGTAGGATTTTAAGGCTGTAGTCAAATGTCATGCACATTGTTGTCATGAAATAGTCAATTTATGGTCAAAATTAACTATTCAATTTGATTTACTTTTCATTTGACCAATTTACCTGTGTCTCATCTGGTGCAGTAGATTCTTTGTTATGGCTTTGGGATGCTTGGCATAGGTGTGCAGCCACGACTGCATAGCCTTCCTTCAAGGCTATTCTCTTGTCTTCATCTATGGGCTCTACATTGAATTTTGTGCCCTGTATTTTTTGTTTAATATCGTCACTTTTACATGTATGATTTGATTAAACAGAATTATTTGCAACCTTATATATAAAAATTTGATATGAAATTCCAATGCTGCTACTTACAAGTCAAGAGTGAAGTTTCATATAGCCACCAAAGCCAAGTTTGTGATGGCCAACCTTTGTTAATCTCGCTTGTGTGGCTTTTGATGTGTCTTGCAGTCTATGAAAAGTTTGAAACATGTTAGATTATATATTTACAAATATGACTAATTAGTGCATGATTATATTCTACTTAATACTATCACGACATACCTTATTTTGCCTTCTTTTGGTTGAATTCCACTACCCTTTAGCCTTTTCTCTTTTGCATCTTCCATTATTTCATTCCACTCCATCGGTGGAATCATAGGAGGATGCTCGTACTTTGGGTTATCCTTTAGAGCCTGATGAAGGGTGCTCCCCTTAATACCACAAACACATAACAGAAATAGAGAAACAACAACAATATGCAAGAACAGAAAATTGGCTTCTTATTATCTCCACAAGTGTGGAATTACCAACTTTCAGAATTACAATATGCAAAGCCACATGGGCATTCCCTTACAATATTCTATAGGACAAAGCCTCAAATCAATACCCAGATCTGCTACCCAGAACTATTCTGAACTGCCTAAGACAACACTACAGACCTTTCTTATATAGGTAATTTTAACCACCCGAGAAGGTTCCAGAAATTTAGCCCTTTAGGCCGACTAGACATAGAATTATTTATTTTTCACAATTATTACAATAGGGTCGGCTCAAAAGAAATACAAAATATGATTTTAGGTAACCCAACTTCCAGAGGCCATAAATTTTTAACCATAACTCCATTTTTCTATTGTAACCACTTTTTGAAAACACCATGATGAGATCTACAGCAATTGTCATGCGCTAGCACCAGTCAACCGGGGGTCGACTATGATCTGGAGCCTCTAAGGCCTTCAAAATTGACCTGAAAGATTTCCTACCCAAAAACCTCAATAACTTCACCAATACTGATGATGTGGCAATGAAACTCAATTGGTAGGCTGAAATGACTAGCATGAACCTCCAACTGTGAAATCAAAACATTCTGAGATCATATGACCAACTTACTAAAAATAGTAAGTTTCCATAAATAGCAGCTCTGTACAAGATAGCCCTTATTGAAAAGCAAACAGAAATATTTTTGGGTGATGCAAGATTGCTCTTACACCCAGGATGCTCCTGCATTAGACACCTGAGGTAATTTGAGAAGTGACCCTGTCACGACTCAGGTGTGCAGAGGAAAACCAAGATGGTTAACCTCCTCCTTTGCTAGCCATGATGAATCTTCAACAGGCCATCCTTTCCATTTGACCAAATACTCTTCATATTTCTTGTTCCTTGTGCTTCTACCAACATGACTATCCAGTATGTCTTCAATCTCCTTGATATCTGAACTGGTTGCTAGAATACTCCATTGTGCTTCTGTAACCTCATCTTCAACACCTCCTTCATGATACTCTGTCAGATCTGAAACATTAAATACTAGTGAAATATTTAGCTCAGTAGGCAACTCGACCTCATATGCATTTCCTAAATCATGCTTCTTCAGTATCTTACATGGCCCAAATTTCTTCATTTTCAACTTGTGATATGTACCAACCGAAAATCGCACCTTCCGCAAATGCACCATGACTTCATCTCCAACCTGAAATTCCTTATGCTTCCTTTTCTCATCTACCTTAGCCTTATACTACACATTCATCCTAGTAATATGCTTCCTCACCTCCTTATGGATGTTCTTCAAATGTTCTACAAAATCCTCAACTTCAACACTACTTATTTCTCCTTTATCTATCTTCCTCAACTCAAATGCATTTCCAGGACTACTTCCATGATGTGATGAACTAAACTTCAAATTTTTCTTCAACTCTTCACTTTCTACTAGTTTCATTCTATGTGCTACTTTATTTGGAAAACTGACTCCTAGAATCAAGTTCGTCTAATGACTGATCTTTCTTACTAGTGGTAATCCATTAGGCACATTATTAGATACAATACCCTGAAACTCATTCAATAACTCTACAACTTCTATAGGTACATCTTCTACTTCCTCTTTCCTAGCCTTTGGAATTAAGGTAAAACACATATGATCATGCCTCATACCATTTGAGAAATTTCCTCTATCAACAAAAGTTATTCTGGCATTACCACATACCTTTTCTTCTATTTCCTTCAATGGTTTTAGCTTATGTCGCACTCCATCCTTTGTCAGGGAATAGGTATTCACATGACCATCATGTACAGCACATCTTTCAAACTACCAAGGTCTACCCAACAACATGTGACATGCATCCATAGGTATGATATCACATAGTACCTCATCATGGTACCCACCAATCTTGAACTTTACTGGGCACTGTTCACTGACCATGACTTTGTGGTCATCCTGCACCCAGGCAATTCGATATGAATGTGCATGTTTCTACCTCTTGAGCTTCAACTTTGTCACCATCTCTTCTAACACCAAATTATCAGTACTACCACTATCAATAATCACATCACAACATTTACCTTCACACTTGCATCTAGTGTGAAACAGGCTCCTCCTTGTTCAAGTTCATTCTCACCACTCAGCAGGACTCTTCTGTTAATCAGCATTTCTCCTCTTTCAGCATCTTCAGAATGTGATGATCTCGCATCCTCATCAACATGTGCAACTCTAGCCTAGCCTTCATTCCTCCTATCTATCCTTCCTTGGCATTAAGGACATTCAAATTCCCTATGACCTTCTTCTCCACAGTGAAAACATGTTCCATGGAAGCCTCCTCTTCCAGATTCTTGTCCTCTTCCTCTTCCTCTCTGATCTCTATTATTCTAATCATGGAAATGATTGGAATTATCTCCTCTTTAATTCTGACTATTACTGGCCTCATCCTACTTTTTCAGATCTTCATTTCAGTCTCCATATGACTGTCCACTAGATCTTCCATCACAACCTCTTCCGCTTTGTTTGCTCTCAAACTTTTTGTTCAACTTTTCCTCTACTTTTAGGGAAAACTGGTATGTCTCTTCAATACTATTCATTCAAACCAGATTCAATTCTTCCTGAATGCTCGGCCTTAACCCATTAAGGTAGCAGGCAACTTTATCCTTGTCAGCTTCTGCATGGCCTGTTCTGATGAGGATTCGATAGAACTCCTCTGTATACTCCTGAATAGATCTTCCTGCTTGCTTCAAACTTTGCATTTTCCTCAGTAGGTCAAGCTCATAATCAACAGGGATGAACTGTCACTTCAATTTATCCATCTACCCCCATCTTGTGATTTTATCCTTTCCTCTTCAATTTCACTCCAACTGAATCTCTTACCACCAAATCTTCACATGACCTTTCAGTCTGGCCTTCGCAAACTTGACCCGATCAGGATCCTTGATATCTTCACTCAAAATATTCTTCACATTCATTGATCTAGTCGATCAATTCCTCTAGGTTAAGATTCCCTAAAAATGTAGGAACCTTGATCTTAGGCCTTTTCCCGATCTTGGAAATGGCCCAGAAAAGCCTTTCTTCCTCTTGATTCAAAACTTTGACTTCTCCTTCTTGATCTTCTTCTTCGGATTCATCCTCGCTTTCATCTCTGACATTAAGATTCATTCCTCTGTGAATCTCCTCTTGCAATGCTCACACTTGTCTCTGCAGCTCCCTAACCTCGAGTGTACTAGCTCTTCCACCACATTCCCTTCGTGGAGGCATTTTCGCGATGCATGTTGAAACCCTAACCACAGTCCTGGTGCAAACTACCTCACAGTCGGTGATCTATTTACACAGAAACCCTAACCCACTATCCTGGTGCAAACTGCCTCACAATCGGCAATCTGTTTACACACTCAGGAACTCCTGCTCTGATACCACTTGATGAAGGGTGCTCCCCTTAATACCACAAACACATAACAAAAACAGAGAAACAACAACAATATGCAAGAATAGAAAATTGGCTTCTTATTATCTCCACAAGTGTGGAATTACAAACTTTCAGAATTACAATATGCAAAGCCACATGGGCATTCCCTTACAATAATTTGTAGGACAAAGCCTCGAATCAATACCCAAATCTGCTACCCAGAACTATTTTGAACTGCCTAAGAAAACACTACAGACCTTTCTTATATAGGTAATTTTCACCACCCGAAAAGGTTCCAGAAATTTAGCCCTTTAGGCTGACTAGACATAAAATTATTTATTTTTCACAATTATTACAATAGGGTCGGCTCAAAAGAAATAAAAAATATGATTTTAGGTAACCCAACTTCCGAAAGTCGTAACTTTTTAATCGTAACTCCATTTTTCTATTGTAACCACTTTTCCAAAACGCCATGATGAGATCTACAGCACTTGACAAATGTTAGCGCCAATCAGCCAGGGGTCAACTGTGATCTAGAGCATCTAAGGCCTTCAAAATTGACCTGAAAGATTTCCTACCCAAAAACCTCAATAACTTCACCAATACTGATGATGTGGCAATGAAACTCAACCGGTAGGCTGAAATGACTAGGATGAACCTCCAACTGTGAAATCAAAACATTTTGAGATCATATGACCAACTTACTAAAAATAGTAAGTTTCCATAAATAGCAGCTCTGCACAAGATAGCTCTTATTGAAAAGCAAACAGAAATATTTTTGGGTGATGCAAGATTGCTCTTACACCCAAGATGCTCCTACATTAGAGCCCTTCTATATTGGTCCCTCACAGTCTTTAAATGTTTGCATGCTCATGTAAGAATCTTTCCCCTATCAAAACTTTTAATTCCAAAGACATCCTCTAAAGATTTAATGAGCTGATTTTTGAAGTCAGCATCCTGATCGTTCCACCTTTTTTGAAAAAACAAAATTGTTAGATATTATAACTTTAATATAGTACAATAAATGGAAGATAAGAAAAATAGTGTACCAATATTATGAAGCTACTTACCTTTTATGTATAGTGGGCCCAAATAGCTTCAATGTCATTTCAAAAAGATGCTCATAAAAAACATCATTTCCCACAAAAATAGCATCGGATTATCAGTCCAAAATGAGTCATGTATAAGTAAACTACAATTACACTGTAAATAATAACAATTTTAGAGCACCTGGAAGCTTTGGTACTTTTAACAGAACCATATTGTTCTTGTTCATCAACAATGTCCCCGCAAACGAACTAGTACTAGTAACATGGGCTGATCTAGGAAATGGTTGATCTTCACTAGTACTGGTCTGATCTATTCTTGTACCAGGTGTAGGTGTATCTATTAGTACACAAAATAGGTCCATACAGTGTATAAAATTCACACAAGAAAAATAATCAATTCATGATTAGCACATAACAAGATATAGAAAAATAAGGTTTTACCAGTTGTAGATGGTATAGAGGAAGATGTCTGCAACCACCTTGTTGTGGACAATGTAGCCATCGAATGCTGAATGTTAACCGAAGGAGGTGTCTACACTTCATCATGAGCTATAGAATACATTGTTAGCAAAGACATTTGCAATGAATAAAGATTAAATGGGGTACTAGAAGCATCCCAAACATAAGTTGAGTCAATAATGCATACAAAGGTTAAATCAATGGTTAAAGGTTTAAGGATTATTTACATGAAGGTTGTGTGGCGCTACAACCCTCACCATGTTGACGACATTTCACACGTGTCAAAAAAATTTGTAAGAAGAACACATCATATTTTAGATCATGATCCATAAGATAGTATAAAATATAAACATCTATTGAACTTTAATTATTGCTTAAGATTAATTACTTCTTACATCAATAGAATTGACTCTACATGTCAATTCTTCTTCGGGTTCCTTTGACTCCTCAGTTTCATTTTCTTCCATTAGAAGGTTAAGAATTTCATTACCATATTTAGTTTTTATTTGAGTAGCCATGAATACATGGTTAGATTTAGATTCTACATCATCTCTAAATGCCGCATCAAGTTCAGATCGAAATAGATTTGCTGCCTCTTTTGCTTTTCTTTATCAATAAGTATCAAGTTGTGACATCAATATCAGTAAAATTCTATCAAAATAACTCTAAAGCCATAAAGAAAAGAACATAATAATATGACATTTGTTTCTATATAATTTTTAGAATTACACTAATTAAGGTCTACCTTTGCTGAAGAAAGTGTACTGTGAGGAACATCCCCGCCTGTATCTTGAGGTGGAATATCCATGTCACCCTGTGACAAAGATTAGTAATTCTTAGCAATCAGAAGTGATTGGAGTCAATATTAATTGGAGGCAATTGTTTTAAATGTTATACTTACTGGTCCCTTGCATTTATTGATTTTATCGCACATACAAATACACAATTTCCCTTGCATGCCTCGAATATACTATTCGGCCGCTTATTAGTTGACACGGGTCAAGAACTATTTATAAAACCTACAATATTCCTTGTTTCTTTTGGCCTTCCATCAATATACATAGTGAGGCTTTTAGTTTGATTATTTTCTTTGCATTCTATATAATCTGGTGACAATGCATACCTACGCATACTTTTTTTATATTGCAGAATCCGCATCCAATTCTTGTAATTGTAACAAGGTCCTACATACTCCATTAATTCAATAGCTTGATTATAACTGACCTTTATGCCATCCATGGAAAATAAGCCTAAACCATATAATGAAGATGGAGGTATGCAATATATCCTTTCTTTAACAAAAAAATCAGTATTAACTGGAGGTAGTTCCTTGGGTACCCATTCTTTCTGAAGATGTGTGTACCTTAAGGGAACCTTCATGTTTCCTTTGGTCTCATTATCATAAGAACATGACCCCCCTCAGCAAGGAAAAATTGCATTTGTTTATCAAATTTTCTTCTAATCTTTTGACCTCTAGTTGATCTCCCTATTTTAGACCTACTAGATGTCTCACTTTTGTCTTCTATTCCCGCATTTTCCTCACTTGAGGAAGACAGATTAGACAAATACCTGTTTGGTGATACATGCAATCCATCAAATGAGAGACATAGTAGGATCTATATATTTTCCTGACTAAAGAGAAGGAAACCAAATAATAAATTATACATGTCGATCCATGTGAAAGGCGTTAAATTTCCTGTATATGTAAATCATTTATCTTAAGTTAGATATGTAAGCTACAAATTACATAGAAGACAAAATTTACATGATGCAAAATATACTCTATGACTATAGAGTTCAACACATAATAACTTAATTCAAATTTCTATGAATAAATCAATACCTCATACATGGCATTTATCATACCTTGACATACATTTCATTGATCATGTTATTCATCATCCTCCTCATCCATGTCATCATCATGACTATCATCATCATCATCATCATCATCATCATCATCATGACTACTATCATCACCATCATCATCATCATCACCATCATCATGACTATCATCATCGTGACCATCATCTTCATGACCATCATTAGCATCACCAGAATCATCATCATTTTCTTCTTCTTCTTCTTCTTCATTGTGTAACAGTCATCCGTGATCATCATTTACTTCATCTTCTGATTCTTCAGTATCTTCTTCTTCCATCACATTATACTATACTGACCTTCCTCTTGGATCATGTCTAACAAAAAATGACCAACCTAGTTTATGTGGAATGGAAAAGTAAAACACTTGCTCACATTGGCTTGGAAGAACATAGGGCTCATTTCCAATTAGCTCAAATGACCTTGTATTAATCATTGTAAATCCACTATCATGTTCAATAACAGTCCTTTCTCGATCATTTTGATTCAGCTGTAGCCTGTACCATTTGACGACAAATAGAACTAATTTGAATGAATTAAAGTTGCACTCAAGTATATCATACAAAATGTCATAGTATCAATTTTCAGATTGTTGAGGATGTATGTCATTTCTAGATGAAATATTAGTGACCTCAAAATTTACACTTATCCCAGAATCACAAGTTTTCTTTGTGTCGTCTAACTTTTTTATGCAAAATTTACAGCCATGGTAGTACATAGCTTTGTGGTGTTTGATCTGCAACTATTCAAACATGTCAATATTATTTCCATCGATCTGTGAGTTGATATTAAACTTATGGGTCATGGTTAGTAAACTTATACATACCTTTCTACCTCTTAAACCATATGCTAGATCAAGTACCATTGGCATAACATTGGAATCTCCACTACTAATAGCTTCTTTAACCAATGATGCAACACCGTCCCATGTTAATGAGCGACCATTTTCTTGAGATTGTTGAATCCATACCATCGTCCAATCAAGATTGTTTGGAATATACAAATGTAGTGTATCCCACTCATGACCAATTGTAAAGAAAAAAATAGACCGCTTAAAAACAACTTATATTGAAGATCTATAAAAATTAATAAACTACAATAACATTGTATAATTACCTTTCACTTTCCTCAATCTACCTTTCCCCATCAAGTACTCCCATTCAAATTTGTTAATAGAGTTGGGATCCCAAATGCAATCTACATGAATATTTGCTGCAAACTTGGGAAGATATTCACTAATATACACCATGGTCTTGTATACCATATATCCCTCCACCATAGAACTCTCAAGACATTCTCTTTGTCAAACCAAGCCCTTCATAAATTTTAAGTGCCTCTCAACCATCCACATTGACCTAGTTTGTACAAGTCTACACAATTTAGTCTCCTCAACTAGATGTATGAGGTAGTGTTCTTGAGCATTGAAAAAAGTTGGAGGTAGAAACTTTTGCATTTCACACATAAGCTGGGGAATTTTTTTGATGCAAGGTAGGGAGCAAGAGGGGCCAAATGATGGTGCAGAGGGAGACTGCCAGATCTTTCATATATTATCATCAATAGGAATCATACATGTCAAGTTGTAAGGCCTTCCCAGTTAGGGCCAAATGTTATAATGAATTACAAAAGTCCTCAAACATGTGAGGATCTGATACCAATCTCCAAACTTATCTCCACTATCTTCTATCCAAACTGACTCCCTAAACTACCACCAAACATCTACATTTATACAAGAAGCTATCGAGCTGAGTCAGCCTTCAGATCCATAATTAACAGAAGTAATAGTTAAATCTAGGACCACACACTTTCCAATGATGGATTCTAACATTAATTATGTGATCCAATATAAATGCACAAGTCAGCCACAACAAGAAACAAAACTAAATCCATCGGTAAGAAAGATAATCGAGCAGCAAACAAACAACGTCGAGCACCAATGAAATAACCAACCACCCAGGAGATAACCAACCACCCTCAGTAACCAAAGAAAATCAACCAACTACTAACCAACTCGGTTAAAGAAAAAATCGAGCAACATAGACAAACTCCAAATTCTTTTTGGTGACACAGGATTGCCAAGGACCCAAGATGCTCTTGCATCAAACACCTGGGGTTATTTTAAAATAATTCTCTGAATCATTTGGTAGGTCTAGTTTGAGATGCATCCAACTCAGACTATGAAATCCATGAACTATCTTCCATCGGTCTATTCTTCCACTTAACTAGATATTCCATATACTATTTTCCTCTTGTACTTTTGCCAACTCTTTCCTTCAAAATCTATTCAACTTCATCATTCTGCTTCTTAGGATATTTTATCAATACTATCATTCCTTCATTAGGCTCATGATACTCATACATATTAGAAATGTTAAAAATTGGTGATATGTCCATGTCATCAGGTAACTCAATCTCATATGCATTTCCACTATCAAATTTCTTCAAAATCTTGCAAGGTCGAAACTTCTTCATCTTCAGCTTCCCATATGTTGCAATAGGAAATTAGTCTTTCTTCAAATGAACCATCACTTCATCACCAACATCAAAAGTCTTATGTCTCCTTGATTTATCAGCTCTATCTTTGTATTTCTAATTATTGTCTTCCAGCTTTAGCTTCACATCTTCAAGCAATGTGTTCATATACTCAAAAAAATTTACTCCTTCAGCACTTCTCTTATTTTCATCATCAATGTCTCTCAAATTACATATTCCTCTCAATTGTGTGCCATTCACAATCTCAAATGGTGTTTTTCCAGTACTTCTATTCATTGAATTATTATATGCAAACTCTGCTTGTGCCAACACAAAATCTCAATTACTTGGTGTGTCTCCAACTAAACATCTCAAAATATTTCTCAAACTTTTGTTCACAACTTCAGTCTGTCCATCGGTTTGTGGGTGAAATGTAGAACTATATTTCAACTCAGTGCCAAATTTCTTCCAAAGTGTTTTCCAAAAATATCCAACAAATTTACTATCTCGATCAGAGATAATACTCCTCGGTAATCCATGCAATCTGACAATTTCCTTAAAGAAAAGATCTGCTACATGTACTACATCTGATGTCTTTCTACATGGTATAAAATATGTCATTTTAGAAAATTTATCCACAACAAAAAATATACAATCATTACCTCTTACTGTCTTCGGTAAGCCAAGAACAAAATCCATACTGATATCAATCCAAGGTTTCTCAGGAACATCAATCGGTGTATACAATCCAGTATTTGACTTACTCCTTTTGCAACTTGACAAATACCATATCTTTTCACAAATTTCTGAACATCTCTATAGAACTACAGCCAATAGTACTTCTCCTTAAGCAAATTCCATGTTTTATCAATACCAAAATGTCCAGCCAAACCACTACTATGTTTCTCTTTTATCAAATTAGATCTCATCACTCCTCTCGGTATACACAACTAAATACCTATAAACAACATACCTTCCTGAATAAAATATTCATCCTATTTAGTATCTTGTTGATCTTGAATAGGTGCTCTACACTTTCTCCATGGCTCAGATAAATTAGGGTCATTTTCATACAAACCTCTCATCTCATCAAAACCAAGAACTTCAATTTTCATCTCGGTCATCAAAGATCTTCTTCTACTCAATGCATCAGCAACTCGGTTAGTGACTCCACTCTTATGCTTTATCACAAATGTCTAACTCTGAAAATACTCAACCCATTTCATATGTCTCTCGTTCAACTTATTCTGACTACCCAAATATTGTAAAGCCTTATGATTGGTATACAACACAAATTCACTCGGTATCAAATAATGTCTCCATTTCTTCAATGCTTGAATTATAGCATAGAATTCTTGATCATACACAAAATATTTCCTTCTAGCATCATTCAATTTCTCACTAAATAAAGCAACAGGTTTACCTTCTTGACTCAACACAACTCCAATTGCACTTCCACTTGATCACATTCTATTTGAAATACCTTACTCAAATCAGGTAATGCCAAAATAGGTAATTCATCAACCTTCTACTTCAGAGTCTCAAAACTTCTATCATCTCCATGTGTCCACTTGAATTCTCTTTTGTATCCTCTCATAGTCTCAGCCATAGCATTACAAATTGAACTGAAATTTCTTATGAACTTTCAGTAAAAACTTGTCAAACCATGAAATGATCTTACCTCAGTAGCATTCATAGGTGTAGGCCAATTCATAATAGCTTCAATCTCTTCAGGATCCATCTTCAAACCATCAACCAAAATAACAAATCCCAAATACACAATCTCCTCTTTCATGAATGAACACTTTTTTAGATTTATCAACAATTTTTCCTCTTTCAATCTCTACAAAACTTGTCTAACATGCAACAAATGTTCTTCTCTAGTCTTACTAAATATCAGAATATCATCAAGATATACAATCACAAATTTACCAAAGAATTTCTTCAAAACTTCATTCATCAACCTTATAAAAGTACTTGGTGCATTAGTTAAACCAAAAGGCATAACCAACCACTCATACAAACTTTCTTTTGTCTTGAAAGAAGTCTTCCATTCATCACCTTTTCTGATTCTGATCTGATGATACCCACTTTTCAAATCAATCTTTGTGAAATACTTTGCTCCAGTCAAACTTTCTATTATGTCATCCATTCTTAGTATAGGAAACCTATACTTCACTGTTATCTTATTGATTTCTCTAGAATTAGTACACATTCTCCATTCTCCATTCTTCTTCGATGCCAATACAATAGGTAATGCACAAGGACTCAAACTTTCTCTAATCAAACCTTTCTCTAGCAACTCTTGAATCTATCAGTTCAATTCTTGATTCTCAGTAGGTGTCAACCGATGAGGTACCTTTATTCAGTAAACTAGCTCTAGGGATTAGATCCATACAATGACCAATGCTTCTTTTCGGTGGAAAACCATTAGGTACATTATTAGAAATGATATCACTATACTCGGTGAGTAACTTATCAAACTCCTTAGGAACATTATCCTCTATTTTCTTACTCAGCTTGTTAGGAGTCACAACAAAACATACACCATTCCTCTTCAAAGAGTTAACAAACTTCCTTCCTTCCATCAAACAAAATTTCACAGATGTGCAAACATTACTAATAGGTTCTTCCATCAATGGTAACAAGATTTGTTTTTTTTCCATCAACCACAATAGTATACTTATGCAATCTCCCATCATATATAGCATTTCTATCATATTGCCAAGGTCTACCCAACAAAATATGACAACAATCCATAGGCATGATATCACATAACACCTTATCATAGTACTTTCCAATCTTCAAATTTACATAACATTGTTCACTTACCAGGAGTGTATGCTCATCTTTGATCCATGAAATCTGATAGGGCTTCGGATGTACCAACCTTTCCAACTACATTTTTGTGACCATCTCTTCAAATGCCAGGTTCTCTGAGCTACCACTGTCAATGATTACCTTCCAAACTTTGTCAGAAACTCTACATCTAGTCTTGAACAAACTTTTCCTTACTGAATCTTCCTTTTTGCTTTCATTCCATAGTGCTCTCCTTACCATCAAGTTATTTTCTTTCTTAGGTTCATTTGGTGACTCTTCTTGCACCAAAGCATTTCTACTGCTAATAGCCTTCTTACTAGCTTGTGTACATTCAAAAGATCTATGTCCTTCCTCTCCACAATTATAACAAGTTCTTTAGAAACTTCCTCTGTTATAACCACCTCGGTAGTTACTGCATCTACCTCTAGAACTTTCACCTTTCCACTCAGTCTTCCCTTTGTCCAGATTTGTCTTTTCTTGTTCAGATCTACCATTTTCACCATTAGATCTACCTCTTCCTCTAGGGAATCTACCACCTTGACCTCTCTGTCTTTGCTCATATCTTTTGTTCAATTTCTCCTCAGCCTTCAAAGCAAATTGATAAGCCTCTTCAATGTTCTCCAACTTGACCATACTAATTTCCTCTTGGATGGAAACCCTCAAACCATTCAAGTATCTGCCAATTCTTTCCACATCATCTTCATCATGTCTAGATCCGATATCTAATCTATAGAATTCCTCAGGATACTCTTTTACCGAGCTATCTTTCTATCTCAGACTTTGCATTCGCCAAACTAGGTTAATTTGATAATCATAGGGTAAGAACTTTCCTTTCAACTTATTGACCATTTTACTCCATACCTTGATTTTTTCTTTTCCTTTCCTCTTCCTATCCAATTGTAGGTGTTCCCACCATAAGGATGCATGACTTTTCAACTTTGGGCTTATAATCTTCACCATCTTATCCTTAGGAATGTTTTCATATTCAAAATACTTTTCCATCTCGGTGATCCAGTCCACCAATTCATCAGAATCTAGCTTTCCACCTTACTCAAGGGGATTGAAATGTGGTGCTAACTTCAGACTTGTCAAAGCCTTAAAAAATCTTTCTTCACCTTGATCCATAACAGCAGTAGATTCTACATTCTCCTGTTCTTCTTCAATTTCATCATCACTAACATCTTCAAGATGTCTGCCTCTTCTTTGGGATGTCTCCACTGCTTCTAACCTAGTAGTAATCTGCCTTAGCATATCTACCAATCCTGGATCTACATCTTGCCTCTCACGAACCATCTTGACAACCCTCTGTAATTGCAGGTTAGATCATAATCTGCTACCCCACAATAATTCAACTAGGGCTTCAAGAGGAACCTACAAACCTAGATCCGAGGAACTAGATCAAGATCTCACCTCGCTCTGATACCACCTGATGCAAGGTAGGGAGCAAGAGGGGCCAAATGATGGTGCACCCTAATGATCCAAGCTTGCTACACACATGCAAAAGCAACAAACAATAAGAGTGAGAGGGAGAATGTCAAATCTTTCATATATTATCATCAATAGGAATCATACATGTCGGGCTGTAAGGCCTTCCCAGTTAGGGCCAAATGTTACAATGAATTATAGAAGTCCTCAAACATGCAAGGATCTAATACCAATCTCCAAACTTATCTCCACTATCTTCTATCCAAACTGACTCCCTAAACTACCACCAAACATCTACATTTATACAAGAAGCTATCGAGTTGAGTCAGCCTTCAAATCCATAATTAATGGAAGTAACGGTCAAATCTAGGACCACACACTTCCCAATGATGGATTCCAACATTAATTCCATGATCCAATATAAATACACAAGTTTGCCACACAAGGAAACAAAACTGAACCCATCGGTAAGCAAGATAACTGAGTAGAAAATAGACAATGCCAAGCGCCAGTGAAATTTTTGACCACCCAGGAGATAACCGACCACCCTTGGTAACCAAAGGAAATTGACCAAATACCGACCAACTCGGTTAAAGGAGAAATTGAGAAACATAGACAAACTCCAAATTCTTTTTGGTGACACAGGATTGACAAGGACCTGAGATGCTCCTGCATCATTTTCTCTTCCAATATTTTATATCTTTTTTATCAATTTCTTTAGATGATAACCACCTAAAAGAGATTCAACTCGCAAGAACATATAAACAAGATTTTAGATAAAAATATACAATAAATTACATAAAAAGTAAAGCAAGTCATAAATATAAGAACACTTCTAACCTCATGAATTTTTCAATATTGTATATAACTTGTTTAACACTATTGTCAAATTGTTCTGGGAGGGATAGAGGTAGGACGTACTGCAATGATTAAAAAATGATCTTTTCAATATATTGTAAAATAATACAATAAAAAGTACATACAATTTTATGAATATATTGTAAATAGATAACATGACTTACCTTGACGAAGGTATGCCAATCATATATTTTCAACCCTGGCCCAAAATCAACTTTCTTTGATACAAGACTGCTTATACTTGCAGCAAATCCTGTTGGAAATTTTTTTTTTTTTTATGACTTCTTTTAATGCATCACTTTGCTGCTCAGTTAATAACCAAGGAAGGGCACTCGTGTTTATGTGCTCTCCATTGCTATTTGATTCAATGAAATTTTTTAGTGCATGATTGGATTCATGAATGTCATTATAAATTTTGGCCATTTTTTCTTTGTCATGCTTTCCATCCAATATTTTCCATAGTGTCTCTATTACATTCTTTCCAATATGCATAGGATCAAACAAATGCATGATTGGGAGATCCTTGTAGTACGACAACCTACTAAATTGACTAGGATAACTTTTTATTCCTCTAGGAAGTTGGTCATTGATGCCTTGACGACCTTCACAAGCATCAATAACATCATTAGTAAATAAAAGAGAATATCAAAATCTAAATTTCAAACAAAAATCATCAGATGGAATGACATTACCTCGGCGATTTAGTCTATTGTATTCCAACTTCCATAGGTGAGGTTTCATTCTTCATGGCCTTGATGTCGTCTCTTCTTTCCCATTAAAAAGATATTTTTTGATAGTTTGATACTTATGATTATTGTGGAGAAAGTGCCTAAACTCATCGAACACCTACTTTCCTAAACTTCTTGAATGACGAGATTTCATCTTCGGACCACAAACTAGACATGTGAATTTACCCTTTTTCTAAAGACCTAAAAGATATCATACAATTGGATCATGTGCAATTATCATGTGCAACTTAAACATATAGAAATAATGTGTAAGCACTATAACATACCAAAAATACGTGACCTTAACATGAATATATAACATACCACAAAAATGAGTTAGCCCAGGGGCATCATCTATTGTCCATACAAGCATTTCATGGAATTAAAAAAAAATTTGTCCTATTGGTCTAGAGATGTCATACATAGTGATCCCATTCCATAAAATCAACAACTCATGAATAAGGGGCTCAATATACATGTTCATATCTTTAACTTGGTACTTACCTAGTTGAATGAACAAAAACATTACATAATTATTATGACCATCTTGATGCAGTGTTTATAAATTAATTTACATAACTATTAAATGAAAAAATACCTGGTACAATCATTGACAATATTATGTGCTCCCTTTTTATGGACATCCAAGGAGGAATGTTATTTTTAATAACAAAAATAGGCCACACTGAGTAAGTAGATCTCATATCTCCAAATGGATTGACATTGTCTGTTGCCACTAAAATCTTGAGATTACGAGGCTCTTATTTAAAGTGTGGCCATGTTGTTTCTATGTCTTTAAATGCAGAACCATCCACAGGCATTCACATAATGTCATCTTGACTTTTATTGTGTGCATGGTAATCCATAAATTGTGCCAAGATAGTGCACCTGAATAATCGTTGAAGATGTGGAATAAGGGGAATGTACCAAAGACTCTTGTGAGGCACCTTTTTTGTTATTTGATCTAACCGATATCTACTAGTATGACAAACAGGGCATTCTATTGCAAATTCATGTTGTTTATGATATAGAATGTGATCATTGGGACATGCATGTATTCTCTGATACTGCATTCCAATTTGATTTGTAATGGTAGATAATTCTCGGTATGAATGAGGCAAAATGTTTGATGGTGGTAATAAAAAATACCTATCAACCTACAACAACAAATATGAATTGTTAATATAATGAATCGTAATGGTATGCTAACATTGAAGATGACAAAAATGGCATACCTTAGCATACGTGACATTGCTACATTGGATAAACCATTCATAACCTTGAAGTTCACCAACAAAACTATAGCGGAGAGAAGAGTTGTTTGGGAGCCTTGGTATAGGGGTTCGTATGCCTTCTCAATTATAGCTATATCAAGACCATCTTCATCATCATTATCAGATGCGCTAGTACCATCATCATGATCATCTTGATCAGCTATGCCAATACCATCTTCAATCATTTCCTCTACCATAGGATCATCTTCTTCCAAGGGAGTGTTATCATCGGCTTGGATATTCACACCTCTATGTTCCTCCAATTGGAAATCCATATTCACCAATCGATGAAAATCATGCCCCCCTTCAATGTGACCATATTTCCTACAATGACTCTAGGCTATTTTGATTATAATTATTTGATTCTTTAAGCCCTTACACTTTTTGCAAGGACAATAACATTTTTCAACATCTTTCCTTTGGAACTGAGACCACAATCTAGCAAGTGTCTCGTTATTTTGTTCTGGGTTCATATTGTCAAGTGTGGACTTTCTTCATAGGCTATAAATATACAAAATGTAAACATACAAACATTAGTAGTATCTTGCATATATATATATATATATATATATATATATATATATATATATATATATATATATATATATACAAGATTTACAAATACACACACAAATCATGCTCACTAGACCATGAAATATTGAAAAGGATAAGTATTTTGGGAGTTACACAAATCTCCTCACTAGACTACTAAATTAGAGATTATAGAGAATATATTCTAGAGTTGTACAATCACATTGTCTAGTCTGTAAAGATATACAATATATTTTTGCAAAAGAAACTTGCAATTGAAGATAATAACACATCAAAATTTGGCATTATAGTGGAGGTGATTCCCTACCTAATACAAATTATTTCCTCTAAAGCTTCCAGATGGCCTTTCTCTAGGAGCTACATTAAGGCATTCAATTGAGCATTAATGCATTAATGCCCATCTATATCTAGGTTTTCATCACACATGCTTAAGGCAAAAGTTCCTAATACAACTGAAGAGAGTAATTAATATGGAAATTGAATCAAATGTAAGCAACATATGGCATTAATTTTGAAAGACAGTGACAATTTAAAAGTATTGGAAAAATATAGTATACAAGCAATGATAGTGTACCATGGGAGGTCACAATAAGTATGAACCCATAGAGGATTTTCATTGTTTCCTAAAAGAAGATCATTTTTAGAGTGAGATTTAGCTACATAGAGGTGAAGCCATGACATACAAAAGGTAAGAGAACCTCAAAGTTTCTGACATATAATGCTATCATGTCAAAAGGACAACAAAGTGTAGTTTTTAGAACAATAGAACAACCATCTCTCTTAAAAGAACAACCATCATGTTATAGAGTTATTGAATATGGCCATTATCATGAGATCATAGGGCAAAAAACATCTATCTACTATTAATGAACAATTTCTTCTATAGAGGCAATTTTGAATTCTATGCTCATGTGAAAAGGAAATGTCACTCAATTTGAAGTCTTAATAGAATAAATACAATAAGAAGACATTGACATATCATGTCTTATATCAGAACCAATCACAATAAGAAGATGGAACAACCATAAGGTACAAGCATGTGCAAGTCATTGTAATCATTGGAGATATGTTAAAGGTTAAGTACAATAGTAGAGCACAACCATGATACAATTAATGAAAGTTCCATAAAACACTATGATATTTATAATCAATCATAGAGAAAAGAAACAGTGACACAAATGATTTGTATTTTAGTGCCACCAAATACTTTCCAAATAGTCATCAATGTATTAAAGCATTCCAAAGTATAGGATAGCAAGGTGCTTCAATACATAGCTACAGTGATCAAAATAGTATTTTACAATATCATGAAGTAAACAAATGCAATGTTTCAAAATAAGGCAAACTAAAACAACAAATGACAAGCATTGTCATTAAACACAACATAAAAGGCATCTTTGACATTGAGCCCTCAAAGAATAGGTTTGTTGTTTTCATGTTTTGAAAGTTAACAAGGTTTATATTCTCATCATGAATACATGAAAACAAGCATAAAGGATCACAATAAGTAATCTCTAATATAAAGAAACACAATGACTATCAACATCAAAGCGGTGGTGTAGGAACTCAAACATCATCTAAAGATAATTTGTCATGTTCTCTTTCCTCTGCACTTTTACAGGATATTGAATGTGAAAGAAAAAGAAGTGAGAACCCTGAGGAAATGGATGAGGATTATAGTGATGAGGTAGCTGAAATAAAGGCTTCTCATTTTGAGGAGTCGATGAAATATGCTTGAAGAAGTGTCAGTGATGCTGATATTCAGAAGTATCAAGCCTTTTCACAAACACTACAGTAATCTCGAGGCTTTGAATCTGAAATTCAATTTCTAGATAGACGAAATGGTGCTTCTGTTGGTGCTTTGGATGTATTTGCTACAGAAAATAATAAAGATGGCGATGACTTATACAGGTTGCACATCCACATCCACATCTGATATAAAATTTATTATTATAAAGTCTTTTTATGGAAATCTATTTTACATTAGTCTATATTATTCTGAAACCTTTTTATAAAAATTTGTTTTATATTAATCCTTAGAATTAGTTAGCAAATCTTTTTCTTTCTTTCTATTTTCATGAATGATTCTATTTTTCTGTAGTAAATAGCATACATAATAGATAAACATGAAATCAGAAACAAATATCTACCTTATGCTTTTACTACTAAGTCTTTGTTTGTCGGGCATACTGATTATAAGTACTTGAGGTATCAAGTTATTGATATGTCCCTGGTATTTTCATGCATTTAATATTATAAAATCATCAATTCTTAAGCATTAAGCATAGTAATAGTTCAATCTTCATTTAATTGCAAAAATGAAACACCAATGAAGAAAATAATGAGCAGCAAATAATAGATATTATTAACATAGGTTGAAGCCAATCTCATCCTTTGATTCTAAGAAGGATTTCCAAGCTCCTATTTGAAAACAATAGATATTATTGAAATAAGCGGAAGCCAATCTCATCCTTTCTCTTGTGATCTTATATCACAAGATGTCAAAGCTCCTATTTGAGAATAAAAGACATTATAGATACATAAGTTGAAGCTAGTTCTTCCTTGCTCTTGTGATCTTATATCAAGGATTTCCTAAGCTACTTTATTCAAATTGGATAGTATTATCACTTGATATTCATACCTTTTTGATAAAAAGAAGTGTATCGCTAGATACCTAGTGACACAATTCACCCTCTCCTGGTTTTAGATTGAGGCCAAGCAGCGCCAGGCTTTCAGCGGGATAAGGTTTAGTATCCATATGGCATTCAACAACCAAACTCTACTTAAATCCATTTTTCTCATCCTTCAATGTTACCAAATATATATTTTTACTCTTCACATAGTGACAGTAATAAACTTTAAAAGGAAATAACATAGAGTGACAAGCCACATGCTTGATGGAGGAGGGAGCTAAGAGTTTTTCTCCCTTTACTGTAACCAAATAAATAAACATCATTGTAACATGGAGGAGCGAAAATCTCAAACCTCTTTATCAAAGCATAAAAGATAAAGAAATTTTGTCAGATGTTGTAGTTGCAACTACCCTGGTAGACATGTATGCAAAATGTAGAACTATAGACAAGGCACATGAACTCTTTGACAAAATGCATCAAATACATGTGGTATCATAGAATGCCATGATAATGGGCTATGTACAAAATGGATTTTTTGAACAAGCTTTAGAAATTTTCAAGAAAATGCAAATGGTAGGTGTAAAGCTAAATTCCAAAACCTTTGCCAGCATCCTCCCTGCCTGTGCCAAAATGGGAGCTTTGGAACAGGGTAATTAACCAGTCACTGTTAATATATTATGCAATCACATTATATATATTATGCAGTCACTGTAAGATATTTTAAATATGATAGCAAAATAGGCTAAAATGAAATAAATTCTTAGTAAAATAACTCTTAAATATTATCTTAAGATAGCCTTCTATCTTTTTAAAATTATTTAAATACTTTTTAAATCATTCTATGTTTTATTTTATTTTTTCAAATATAATAATTTTCATACATTTTGTATGTATTCTTCAAATTAACTTTGAATGTTGTGAAGGAATAAGAAAGTTCAGGCAGATGAATTATAACAATTTATGAAATGAAAATTCCATTGTATAATTTGTAGATGAGATTGATTGTTTAACAATAAAATCCACATAATCTATAGTAGCAGAGAAACTAGAGGCTAGCTATAATTATAATGAGAAGGTTTGGAAGTATAGTTAGTAGGCATTAAGTTTGTCTTAATAGTTGGAAATTGGAGTATATGCTTTTAATGATCTTCTCTATTAGATGTGCAAGGAAGCATTTTTAATGTCTTTGTGTGTGTGAAACCTAAGTCATTGAATGTCCTAAAATATTTTGTTAACCTTTGCCAGCATCCTCCCTGACTATGCCAAAATGGGAGCTTTGGAACAGGGTAATTAACCAGTCACTGTTAATATATTATGCAGTCACATTATATATATTATGCAGTCACTGTTAAGATCGACTTAGTCAATTGCTTGATCACACAATAACCAGTAATTAATGGTTATCGTAACACATTGTTAATATGTTATGATAACCACTAATTAGTGGTTATTCGTATCACTATGTAAGATAATGAAACGATGCCAATCAATTGATAATGAAATGATGTCAGCCATGTCTATTCATATTGGTATTAATAACTGTTGTGTGGGCTAGGAAAGACTTACCAGCACCATATAATTGATAGGAAATAATCAATGATACCCTAGCTTGTATAAATGGATGCCCTAGCTCATGGGTAACTAGAGAATCTAATGAACACACATTAACATGATGCCCTAGTTCACTAACATAGAAAATTCCATAATCAAATCATCCAAAGAAATGAACTCAATGCCATGGATACAACAGAGCATGGAGTAATGAATATCACAGTAAGATGTGCCCTCAAAATACATGATGGTATTCAATCAAATGATCAAATACAATGTACTCTATCAAAATGAAGAGGAGATAATGAAACAATCCCTACCTCAATGAGCTTCCATTTGATAAGGAGAGGAAAAGCCAAGTTTCCAAAATCAAGTTCGAAGATTAAAGGCCCAATTCCAGATAAAAACTATAAACCCTATACACAGTATTGAATCCATCTTCACCGATGAGGTTTCACATGGTGCCCCTTGAAAAAATTCATCATGGTGATAATGATCAAATGAGAAATGAATTCTACTGCATTCCCTATACACAGTGCCAAATCTGCCCTGGCCGATGAGGTTCCGCGCGCTACCCCTTCAAACAATTCACCGTGGTGATAATGAAATTAGAAATGAGTTCTTTTTTTTTAAGTTATGCCCGTGTTCGTCAAAATTTTGACGTACACAGTAGTGATCAAAATTTTGACTAACATGGGCATGGATGAAAAAAAAATGAAAGTTTTCCTTCTATTATCCGACCAACCAAAACCTTTTTATTTTATGATCAAAAATTTTGGTAGAAAAATGGTGCAAAATGTACTAGTGTCACATCTTATCATTTTATACTAGTAGCAAGAAGCCTCTTCAAATTTATACCTTTGGTTGTAGACCTATCACCCAATCACAAACTAGAAACCACCTAGATGATTCATTTGTCAACATGTTCCCTCCATGTGAATAATAAAAAGAACACAATCCTTATGATCACATAGATCCTTTTTTTTATTCTGAAAATTTTCCAAAAATAATACAATTACATTTTCATGCATGGACATGTTTCAAGACATAATAGAGGAACAACTAGGAGACATAGAAACATATGAGTAATCCTCTTCAATAGTGGATGTAGTAGTAGAATGAAATCCCTAGAAATAATTAGCTATGCTTTTAGACAAAGGAGTGAAACTTCCTCCTAGATTTGATATGTCCATCATATGGCCTAAGAACCCATTAGAAGGCCTTGGTTCAACACAAGCTAAAATATATCAGAACACATCTACTCCTGAGTCCTCACGAGTAGTTTCATCTTCTACTCAAACATCTATGAAAGTTGGTTCCTCTTTTTCATAGGGTCTATCCCAAGGTGCAATGATATCCCAAGGTATCCCATCCAGTAAAAAATTGACAAATTCTCAAATTGGTTCTTCTACCATAGCTTGTTCTTACCAAATGGTGTCATCAATTGATGCCACTTCAATTTTACAAATTCAATGATCAACACAACATACTCATTAAAATCCATTTATTAATACCCAAATGACATGGTCATTATCAACTAGATTTGGACTGCTACTAGCACAAAGACAAAAAGGATCAATCTCTGCTAGTCCTACATTTACAAAACCCCTATCATGAGTTAGATCTCAGTTTGAATAATAACCTCAAGATCAACAATTCCATAATCAAAACTTGTCAAGTTTCCAATAAACACTACTACTTCAAAATCAAAATTAACCCTTTACTAGATTACTTGTGTTCACACCAAAACAACATTATCCAAGACAAACTCATGTATCTACTAACAGGAAACAATCAAATGTTGTAAACCTACCATAGTTAGAAACTAATATCCTTATACAAAAAATACAAAACATGCAAACTCAGCTACAAGATCTCTAAAATCTATACCCTTTTGATCATTCAATCTACATGCCTCCATTTCTTGCATATTTTGTAGTACCTAAATTTGATAATTATCGAGGAAAAACTAATCCTATTGAGCATATTAGGGAATTATTCACTAGCTGCAAATAGGTTGCACATGATGAGACTTACCTCATGTGACTATTCCCTCAAAGTCTAGTCGAACCAACAATGGAATGGCTCTCACACTTACCTTGTGGCATTCAATCCTTGGAAGAATTTTCTAAAAAGTTTATTGCTCACTTCCAACACAACATAGAACACAAAGTTAAGATCAAAGAACTCTATGATAGTGAAAAAAGGAAGCTGATTCTTGCTTCAACTTCTTGCAAAGATGGAGAAGAAAAACTAATAGAATCCCATATGATGTTCTTGAACATGACTACATGTCATGTTTGTGGGTAACCTTATCCTAGACATGGCCTACACCATTGAACTAAAAATTTCTCCAACCTTCGAACAATTAATTTCAAGAGGGATACATCATGAGAAAAAAATAATAAAAAGGGGATTATTTCTTACCCCAATCACCTAAACACCACTAAATCTCTTGCAGACAAAGAAAGGTGGTGGAAAAAAAGAAAAAATATTACCAAAAATAGTGTCACTGATGTAAAGACTATCAACTATACCCAACCCAAAATCTCTTTGAAAGGGATGACAGTGCAAAATGAAACTCTGGTCATGCTCACACCATTAAAAAACACCCAAATGAAAACACCCATTACAAATACCCAAATTGTCTATTTATCTCAATCTCAGACCAACACACAATGACCATCAATACCCTTGTTCCCAAAACATAATTATTCACCATTGGGGGAACCTATTGAATTGGAACTTAAAAATTTGATCCAAACAAACATGATCACTTTACCTAAAATATGATAATTTAAACATAGTGTTGTGAAACCCAAGTGGTGGAATGAAAATGCCTTTTGCGAGTATCATCAAGTCAATGGTCATAACACATCTAATTCCTATTGACTAAAGAACATTATACAAGACCTAATCGAACAAGGCCAAATTGATATTGATAATGCTAAATCAAGAGAAAATACACATCAACCCATCTTCAAATCCTTTGTAAAATCAAAATAAAGGGAAGCTCCATGTGTCTGGAAACTAGTCAAATGAGGCTAACTATACATATTCCTCCTCTGATAATGTGATAAATTGCATTAACCCTATTGGTAATCAAATTGCAACTATGACCTTAAAATAAAACAATTCTAACTATGCAATAACTACATGCTACTCCAAAGTTATCCTACAAGGGGCACATTCTACCTCTGCTACACCATCTACTTCTATAACACCCCCCAATCCATAGTAAAATCTGTTGGATCATCTCAAATGCACACCTTCTCAAATATCCATCTTTGAGCTCTTACACAAATCTCCATAGCATAAGAAAGATTTAGAAAAAGTTCTCAAAAATGTAGTTGTCCCAAGGGACATAACTCCTGAAAGATTCCAAATAATGATCAATAACATTTCTTCCAAAAATAATGCCACATTCACAGATCATGATGTAGCTCTACACAAATCCCTCCATAATGACCCTTTACATCTTCTAGTGTCAGTGCATAAACATATGATCAGATGGGTCCTCATAAATGGCAGAGATGGATCAAACATCTATACTTTGAAAGTTATGAAATCCTTGGGGTACTAAAAGTCAAGTTTTGGAATCACCAGAAGGATAAATATAAGAACTTATCATGATAAAGAAATATCTTCAAAAGGAGTCCTTATCTTGCCCATAAGGGTAGGACTAGTAGATAAAAATACAACATTCTAAATCATGGACCTATAAATAGGATACAACATGCTACTAGGATGTCCCTAGATACATAAAATGTAGGCTATACCCTCCACATACCATCAATGCATATAATTTTCTCATCTAGGAATGGGAATAATCATAGAAGGAAACTCTGATCCATTTTAGTATTGTAATAACTTGAGGGGTAGTATAGAAAACCAAGTGCCAATAAATCAAGAAGGAAGTGTACCCTCAACCTCTATGTTAATCCCTAAAGGCACACTAGGAAAAAGGATAAAAATATCAATCCTCAATAGAGGATATGGTGAATATCACTATGAAAAATCTTTCAACACTACTGACATATATATATCTTCTAGGTCATATGATTGACCTAGAACTTTTCAACAGTAGAAACAAAAAAACCATTAATTTTCCACTATCTACCCTCTATAACATTAATCAAGTGGGTAAATATAAGTGAAGAGAATCCTTTTGATCAAGATATCAATACCTAGTTATATAGAGATCCAAAAGAAACACCATCAGTTCAATTACCACTAGCTTGATATGGACATGGATTCAGAATGTTGCAACAATTTAGGTATGGTGGAACCACAAATCTAGGAGATAAACAACAAGGAGTGGTAGAAATTTATTTACCACCTATCCAAGGGAATAAACAAGGAATTAGATATGGTCAATCCTAATCTAGTGTGGTCATCTAGGAAATTTCTATAGAACAAGAGGTTGTTGAACAAAATAGGGGCAAGAACATGGATATACCCAAATCAACAACATACTTCAATAGTTTTTTCCACAAGTAATATAAACCATGAGAACCCAATTGAACCTTGAGTAGGAATCCTTGGATTATGTTGAAGAAGAAATACCTTATGAGTATTCCAACAAGATCGATTCTCATGAGTATGAGTGGGATACCCCTCTTACTTCAATTACCTCAAACATAGATAAAATGTTTGACAAACTTAACCTAGAAGATGAACCTTGTGTAGATAAGAAAGTCAATTTCAATTCCCTAAATAATTAATCCACCCCCCCCCCCACCCCCCCCCCCCCATTCCCAATTTGTCTTAACTATCATTGCAATTCTCTTTTCCCACACTGAGTCCCAACCTAATGTTGACCTATGTCTAGTAAAACATGAACTAATCGATTGGGATCAACAAGGATGTTCTGGCATAGTCTTATTTGAGAATGAAGAAGCTATTGTTTAGTTATTAGGGATTTGACATTATATACCATTTGGGGATCAAAAATATAGATACTACATGGATCTAGACAAGTCAACATACTTTGGGGAGATAGTTCATCTTTCTAGTAAAAAAATTAAGAATAAAAAAGAAAGGCCATCTAGTTAAAACTGAAAGGAACCTCTTGACCATGAAAAAGTTAAAAAAAAGATGTATATTCTATTGTAAACCTCTCTGAGGCACCAGAATATGGAAATCTTGAACCTCTTCCCATCAATAAAGAAAAATCAACACTATTGGAAGAAGAAATGCAAGAAGCCAACTTAGGGGATGAACAACACCCTAAGAAAATTTCTCTAGAAAAATCTCTCTCACCTAAAGAAAGAGAAGAGTTCACAAGCTTATTTAGATAAAGAAAAATCAACTTCTCCTAGTCATATGCATACATACCAAGCTTGGATCTAGAGTTACTACTGTACCACTTTCCATGGTTACCCAACATGAAGCCACTCATGAAAAAAATTGTGAAAAAGAATCCTCATGTTGCCTTGCTAGTAAAATCCGAGTTGAAGAAACTCTTAAATGTAGGCTTCATAATATATATTGACTATGTTGAAAGGATTTTCAACCTTGTACTAGTAACACGACCTTTAGGAGACATCAGCACATGTACAGACTTCAACAACCTGAACAAGGCATGTATGAAGGATGACTTTCCACTTCCAAACATTGATATGATAGTTGACTTAATGGTAGGACACCAAACACTACCCTTAATGGAAATATTTTCAAGTTATAACCAGATTAAGATAGCTCTTGAGGATCAATGCAAAACAATGGTCACCTGTGCATGGGGCACCTATTGCTGGAATGTAATGCATTTTGGCTTGAAAAATGTGGGTACCATGTATGAAAGAGAAATGATGACTATCTTCCACGAAATGATTCATAAAACCATAGAATATTATGTAGATGATCTACTAGAAAAATCTAAAATGAGGGGAACACATCTACAAGTGTTGGGTCCCATATTTGATAGGTTTCAAGAATACAAGGTCAAATTGAATTCAAATAAATATGCCTTTAGAGTTACTTCTGGAAAACTCATAGGTTTCATAGTCTCCCACATAGTTATATAAGTGGGACCATCAAAAGTAAAAGCAATATTAGAGATGCCTCCTCCCACGAACCTAAAAAAACTCAGGGGTCTACAAGGAAGGCTACAATCAATCAAAAGGTTTATAACACTAGTAGAAAAATGTCATTCCTTACAACACCTATTGCACAAAGGAGTCACTTTCATATGAACAAAACAATGTGAGAAATAATTTTAGGTGTTTAAATATTATCCACTAAGTAAACCAGTCCTAGTATCACCCACACCAGGAAAGTCACTTTATTATATATCTCAGCAACCGAGTCAAGATACGGTGACCTTTTAGCACAACATGATTATCAAAGAAAAGAAAGGTCCATTTATTACATCATTTGGACACTAGTGCGATATGAGATCAACTATTGACCAATAGAGAAAGCATGCCTAGTAGTTTTCTTCACTTCCCAAAAGTTGAGACATTATATGATGAACAATCAAACAAATCTCGTAGCTCATATCAATCCATTGAAATATTTGTCAAGAAAAGTGGTACTTAATGGGAGACTTCCCAAGTGGATCATGATCCTTAGTGAGTTCTGTAATACCCAAAAATGGGCTTTAGTACCATTGACCTCCTACATCGACAAATCGATCGAAATCAACCCTAAAGTTCTAACCTAAGGCACATCTGCACATCAAATTATCCAAAACCCTAATCGATCCTATTTCAATTCGGCATCAGGGAATATTCTTAAATATTCCTAATCTATCTTAATTATCTTTAATTAAATATTATTTGGTGATAAATAATATTATTTTATTTATCCAAAGTTGATTAATTGAATATGTTAAATATTTAATTAATTATATTATATTCAGCCACTTAATTAATTAAATTAGATTTAATTAACATTATTCCTAATTAATATTATTTTTATTTGACAATAAATCACAATTCCTAAAAATAATTGATTAAATATTAATTTAATTGATTAAAATCAAGTTGTCAAATTTAATGATTTAATTTTGGATAAAGTTTGATTAAAATGATTGATTAACCCATGAATCCATTATTTTTACTCAAAAATCAGTTAAGTTGAGAATAAAGCACATGAAAATTAAATAAATCAAATAATTATCTATGCAAAAATCAGAAGATCAGTTGAACTCAAAATCAACTATTGAATTCTTTTTGTCAACTTTATAAACTCAACATGTGATTGTGAGTTGAAAAGAAGAGTGGAGTGATCTCAACTTCCAATTACAAATTAAAAAGCTGATTTGCATGATTTTACTAGATAACTATTTCTAATTTCTTGATAACTCACTAATCAATCTAAGTTTATCAAGGAGTAATTTTTGGCTTTTCCGTGAGTTCTCAAACCTTGGCTTTCTATATAAACAAGCCTCAGTCCTTTAAAAATTATCATGAATTTGAAAAATCATATCACGTGCAATATGGAGAATAGCAATGCTACACTATCAAATTCTTGAGAATTGTGCAATCTTTTGTGATTCATTGTTAACCATTATTTCTTGTTTTTGCATCCACGGGATAGATTCAATTCATTATTTTTCATTAAGTTTTAGATCATTTTCCACATCTTTCATCGTTGTTTTGCATAGAAAATACCAAAAATATAGATTAAATATGCATTCATTTCACAGTTTTTGCTTTCAAATCCTTCATTTAGATGTTGCATTGTCATTGATCTTGGTTAAATTCTGAGAATACCATACTCACATCTACTAGAAGGCAGTAAATCACCTGGTTAATGATATTTTTCTTTATTGCATATTTTTCATCATTAACCTATAATATTTTACTGATGTGTTGTGTCTTATAAACAGGTACAATTTTCACACACATTTTTAGTGCCCACCATGGGGCGACATCGGGTTTCCATTTTTCAATTTTTCATTTTTTTGACATTTTAGGTTCAACATTTGATTTTTAATTTTTTTTCGTACAATCTCGTATGATATTTGTAGATTTTCATATCAAAAGCCTCTATCTGTCATACAACAGATGACATTTCTGAAT
Organism: Chamaecyparis obtusa; assembly: GCA_027943335.1. NCBI lineage: Eukaryota > Viridiplantae > Streptophyta > Pinopsida > Cupressales > Cupressaceae > Chamaecyparis > Chamaecyparis obtusa. Next base: position 1,784,011 of record BSBK01002634.1, read on the forward strand.
TGTTGTATCGGTTGGTATATATTGTCATATCGAGCTTGAATTCTCATATGTGCAAGTACCTAGTTTCGTATCATATCTGACGTGTCATATGGGAACAGGTATATTGTTGTACAATATTTTATGCCAATTTTCAATTGTCATATGCAGTTTTTGATCAATTTTTTAGATTCTAATTTGAGATTTTGACTAACAGCTGACTCTAACAATTGCTATTTTCTAGTGTGAGACTATTTGAGACATCTTAACACATCTTTTCAGGATGAGAGTCGAAGACTTGAGCATAAAAATCCATCTTTTAGCCTCTTCTTATCTTGACTTCTAAGCCATTCTCTTGTAGGAAACCCCTTTTAGAAAATTGCTTGCCAAAGACACTCAATCAACAAAGATTTCTGACAAGTGGTTTTGCAAGTTGCCAAATCTTCAATGAGAAAATATTTTGTTTGCTTACTATTTCATTTTCATAGGCACCTAGTTAATTAGGTACATGCACCTATTGCCATTGAGGTAGATATTGAAAGGATTATGCTCTTCTCCTTCTTAGGAGAATCAGAAACCCATAAGGTATCTTCCATAGTGCCAGTTTGCATATTGTCTCAGGATTAATCATGTTTGGCATGTCTTGGATAGGGAAAGGGAAAAGGTTAGGGGATTATGCTCTTCTCTTTCAGAGAATCAAAAACCCAGATCTTATGGCCCCCAACCTCACATTTTATTTGATCCTTTAGAGGGTCTGTTGGCAAGGTAAAAAAATCCCAAGAATGACCCAAGTGGGGACAAGTCTTAAGTTGACTCTTCCACCCCACTATAAAATTTGACACTTCCTTGAAGTTAAAGCCTTGGAAGGCGTAGTTTTGTTTTTTCCTTGGATTCATTCCATGAACATGCTTTGATTTTGTGTAGAGCGGAGCTGCTTAAATCTTGCTTGTGAGACTACATGGATCGGAGTACTCATAGGGATATACACCTCAATCCTACTTGTGGGACTATGGGAGATAGATGTGAATGGATGCCTTGATTAAAAGCCTAAGCTAGTTTGCTACCGATCTACCTCTGAAGGATTTGTAGTGCTTGTACAAGGTGAATAGTAATCACCCCAAGACACTCATCATATCGAGCCCTCTTTGACACTTGAACTCAACTAATATGGGCTTCAACATCCATTGTGTGTTGTTGGACCTACATATTCTAAGGAGTCTCTGAGTGTGTTCCTAATTCAACAAGCAAGTAATACATTTCTTCTCCTAGCTAGGGTAAGACAGGTGTGTTTGATTCATTGAGTCAGTTTCCATATGATTGTTGTGATTGTGAGCTTATTGTTATGTTAAAACATCTTCAGAAAATCCAATACATAGATCTTAAAAACTAAATAGTGAAATTTGTAAACCTTTTTTAGACCAAAAATACCAAAAAAAAATCTTGAAAAACTTGAAAAACTATAGCAGAATCCTTTTCTAGTGAAAATTATCATCCAGACCCTACAATTATCATATAATAATTGCATTGTTCCTCAACTATCATACCAGAACCCCCCAAGTGTCGTATGGGTAGTCATACAGTGTCGTACAAGAGTTTTCAATAATCTTGAGCAGAATTAATCTCTAGTACCAATTATCGTACGAGATTATGCAAGTGTCGTGCCAAACCCAATTCCGTGTCATATGAGTCTGGATACTGTCATATGACAGTTTCCACAAAATTTTCATAAAATCCAAATTTTGTCAGAAATTTAGTCAACCTTCAGCTATCATCAAAAATCTATCAAAATACCCACTCTATCAGGAAAAGAGCAGAGAAACAGTTAATTCATCTTATTTTCCCAAAGTAATCTACTTAGCTTGATTTGTCCTCTGATTGATTAGTCAGAAATCACATCTTGTCTTGTGCCAAAAACCTTGTCAGAACAACCTCAATTTATCATCCCTAAAATGGCTAAGTGTTGTGAATTCATGTCCATCATCCTTTGGGCATCTACCCATACATCTCAGGCACAATATCCCTTATTTATGTCAAATTAATCTCTTCATCAACGATCCAATCCAATCTTGACAAGGTTGCATCACTTGATATTTCCTAAATCAGATTATCTGTCAGTTCTCTTATCTTTCTCTCTAGATTCACCTAAGGTTTATGGTGGAAACTAGATCCTCTTCATAGAGAAAACTTAGAGAAGAACCAAAGACATCACCTTCATCTTATCTTATTGCTCAAACATTTCATCAACTGTACGATACCAATCTTTACGAAGAAGACACCCTTGAAAATTTGCACTTAAAAGGAGGTCACACAACCCCTCCCACATCAACAAAAAATCTTAATCAAAGCGCTACCATGTCTCAAGTAGGAGCTAACCTTGGCTCACAAGGCCACAACTCTAATCATGGTAGAGATCAAGAACCCACACCATCATAAATTGAACAATTTCATGATGATGATCTCTTTAAGAGAATGATGAAACACTTCTTACAAGAAGAAAAGGAAACATGCTTTCTACAGTTGGCTCAATAAGGAGCCAAACTTCCTCAAGAATTTAATGTTGAAAATATTGTAACACAAGAGGAAGAGACTCCCATCACAGCCATAATGAAATAGATTCATGTTATGCAAGTAAAACTTAACAAGCTGGAAAAGGAGAAAGAACCTAAATAATTCTCTATGGATGCGCTATGTCCATTTTCATTCAATCAAAGCTTGTATATGCCACCATTCCCAAAAAAGGTGGAACTACCCAAATATGACAAATATGATGGAAATTTTGATCCTCAAGATCATGTCAGAGAATTTTACACTCTATCCATGGATTTTATGCACGAACCAATGTATTTAATGCATCTCTTCCCATGATCTTTGGGAGGAGAATCCATCAACTGGTTTTATAAGCCTCCAACTATCAGAACTTTTGAGGAGTTAATCAAATTGCTCTATCAACAATACTCCTACAATATCCAACATTTGGTCACAATGATCGATATCTACAACTTGAAACAGAATTCAGGAGAGTCTTTCCTATCTTTCCTCAAACGTTGGAGGAAGAAGTTTTCTCTCTATACCCGACAAATTCTAGAAAATGAGAAACTAGAAATCTTCATCAATAATCTAGTTCTGGAAATAAACTACCATCTTTAGATGAAAAATCATACCTCTTTTGACAAAATGGTGGAAAATTATATAAAGATATAAAATGTACTTGTTCACAAGGGAGATATATCGCTTCATAGAGAAAACAAGTATGATTCAGGTTCTAGTTCCAACACGAAAGAAAAAGCCAAATTCTGGAGAAAAAACAAAAAATTTGTCATAGATGGTGTTGTTGATCACATCAGTGCTCCACGCAAAGCACCATCTTTTAATCTTACGATTGGCATCCAGGCCATAAAAGCTTTAGAAATGAAGACAACTGAACCTTCTAAAAAGTCAAATGACTATAAACCATGGGTTACAAAACCAAAGCGCGAGTTCACTCCTTTGGGTGAGTCCTTGGAATCTTCCATGAAAACCTTATTGGAAAACAACATCATCATGTTACTTGAGATCAAACCATATGACCCTGAAGTAAAACCTAATTGGTGGAAAAAGACCAATTTATGTGACTTTCACCGAAATAAGGGTCATAAAATCAACAATTGCATGCTTCTAAAGCATCTCATTCAAGACAAAATTGACACTAGATAAATTGTGATTGAAAACCATAAATCCAATAACAATCATACAACATTCATAGAACCTTTTCCGAAACACACTCAAAGAGATTCATCTTCTAAACCAAATATGGGCACTAAAGTCAATTACACTTACTCTAGCAACAATGATGTCATCAACATGGTAGAGCCATTTATATCTCAACACTGCAATTTCATCACTATTGTCAAAAGGGACAAAGATAATAGATCGGCTAATTCAGTCACTCCATCTCAAGCTCAGGTAACTCTCCAAGGATAAAACTCGAGTTCATCAAACATCTCGAAGATGCTGTTCAATCTCACATCTACATCTAAACAAAGGACTACACCTAAATATTCCAATTCTAAAGATTCCAAAACAACATCCTACATCATCATCCAACAAATGCATCACACTAATGCCAAAATCTCTATATTTGAGTTATTGTGGATTTCTTCTGCTCATTGTGCAATTCTAGACAAAGCTCTCATTGGTCCTAATGTTCCTAAAAATATTGATCTTGATAGATTCTAGTCACTTTACATCCCCTCAATACATATTATTTTCAGAGGAAGATGACAATTCACTAAGTCATCCACATAACCAGCCATTTCATATTGAAGTTCTAATCCAAAACCATCGTGTCAAATGTATATTGATAGATGGAGGCATTGGTCTGAATAGCTATTCCTATAAACTGGTTACTCAACTACGATTGTCAAAAAATACTATTGATCCTAAAAATAAGATAACCATAAAATCATATGACAAGAAAGAAAGGTCCTCAAAAGGATTCATTGTGTTACCTTTCAGAACAGGACCTATCATCGGAGATATCACTTGTCAAGTTCTCAACCTCCCACTAGCATATAACATTCTTTTGTGAAGGACCTAAATTCACAAGATGCAAGCTATTCCATCAATGTACCACTAGTGTGTGAAATTTACCTATGATGGACTAGAGGTCACTATACCTGCAGACATGTCAGCCTCTTGTAATGCTTTGAAGGAAAGTGCAGACAAACTTGTCCCACACAACAAAGAGTCTTCTACCAAACAAATTAACATAGCATCTACACCTAAAATGGAAGACATAGAAAAATAGATCAAGATCAATGATACAGGAATGGGGGAATACACAATGGAACCGGTCCTCTCTCTCACATCTCTCCCACTTTTTCCTAAATCTTATGGACAACCTTCAGAGAAAGTGAAACCTATGACTAAAGAACCCTAGGTTATCTTCAATGGTAGTTTCATCACTGAACAAGTGTCCAAACAAGAATTAGATAAGGAAGATTCTATATTAATTTAGTTATACAAAGATGAGTCTTAATCACAAAAAGTTCAAAAATGTGACTCTAAATCACCTAAGGTTCCTTCTAAATCATATGGACCAAGACATAAGCTAATGTCTAAAATGGGATACACTAGAAAAGGACCTCTAGGAATAAGAGGCAAAGGTATCATCAAACCTATTGAACACTATGGAAGGATAACCAAAGATACTATAGGCATAGGCTATCAGAACAAACCTTTCCATCTCAGTGGAAACTCTACACATGTGTCATCGAACAAATAAAACCAGAAATGGATATTCAACAAAAGGAAGAAACACAACACTCAGATAGTGATAATTCAGACACAAATGATGTGTTTCCTTATGAACACATACCTAAACACATCTTAGACCTTCTGGAGGATGAAAAGAAACCTAAAGAGAGAATTAATGTGGTAGACACACAAGAACCTACTGTTGAACAAGAGACAATCACAACACAAGAATTGACTGATCCTAAAAATAAACAAGAAGAAGAAGGTATACCTCTCACAATAGCTAAACATTTGGGACACTCTAGTGATTCTGAGATAGATTCTCATGAGTGTGAATTCCACTCAGACTCTAAAGGAAACCCTTATTGGGGTATTCATCTTGATTTTACACATGTTCTAGACTTTCCCAGAGGGCCTGACAAAGAATATAATGACTATGAATGGGGTATTGTTCTAGAAGAAGATGAGCTCATAATGGAAAAACATATAGATGTCATTCACCAATATGCACCTACGTCTGAAATGAGTTTAGAATGAAATGACAAACCTCGTGAGTTTGATTCACTTATTACTAATGCAGGATCCAATGATGACATTGAGACACTTAACAAACTGAATATTTTGAGTAGTAATATAATCTTTGAATTTGAGAGTAGGATCAAAACCAATGATGACAACACTATATGTGTGAATGCTATCAGCTAATCCTTCCCTACACTTACTATCCAAAATCCTAAGCTTATTGACCAAACATCCAATGATCCAAGTCAAGACATCCACACTTTTCGGATAGACTATGCTCTTGCATGCTACCTAAATGCAGTAGAACCCATGACAACTTCCATGAACCTAGCATCAAAATGATAGAGTCAGATATCAAATATCTCAGTCAAAAGAATACAAGAAAAAAGAAAAAGAGTTGTGAGGGTGAAAACCACTATGTGGCAGTCTCATAACCAAAAATAGTAAAAACAAAAGACGTATTTGAAGGTGAAAACCTCTTTGAGGTGCCTATGGATGAGATATTTGATGTCCTTCTGAGTCATTTATAGGACATACCAACTCAACATATCAACCTAGGCATAGCAGAGGCACCTCAAGCGATTCATGTAGCACAATCTCTGTCACAAGAAGAAAAATAGGCATTCACAAAATTCTTAACAGAAAAAAAGATCAACTTTGCATGGAAGTATTCAAATATGTCAGGATTGGATCCTAATCTCATCATGCATCATCTTTCTATAGCTCCAAGAGTTAAACCAATTAAGAAAAAGTTGCATAAAATACATCCTCATGTTGCACTCCTTGTCAAAGCTGAGCTAGAGAAATTGCTAAGAGCTAGATTTATCCAAGTCATAGACTATGCAGAATGGATCTCAAACATAGTTCCAGTATCAAAACCAAATAAATCTATCAAAGTATGCACAGATTGCAAAGACGTAAAGAAAGTGTTCCCTAAGGATGATTTTCCATTACCAAACATCGATATGATAGTGGACATGACTGCGGGATTTAAAATGTACTCTTTAATGGATGGTTTCTTTGGATACAATCAAATCAAGATAGCTCCAGAAGATCAAGAGAAGATAGCTTTCACCTGTGCATGGGGTACTTTCTACTAGAATGTAATCTCATTTGGTCTTAAGAATGCTGGTGCTACGTATCAAAGAGCTATGATGTCTATCTTTCATGATATGATGCATAAAAACATAGAGGACTATTTTTATGATACCTTCGCTAAATAAATGAAATTTTTTGAACATCTAGTTGACCTGGGTACAATACTGGATAGAATGGAAAAATTTAGTCTCCAACTAATCCTAAGAAATGTGCCTTTGGTGTCACTTCAAGAAAGCTTCTAGGGTACATTGTTTCAAAGCAAGGTACAGAGGTAGATCTAGCAAAAGTCAAAGTAATCATGGAGATGCAACCTCCTAATAACATCAGTCAAATGTGAACCTTATAGGGAAGGGTGCAATCAATTAGATGCTTCATATGTCAGCTGGAAGATATATCACAACCTTTCACAAAGACATTACATAAAGGTGTGAACTTCATGTAGAACGAGGAATGTGAAAAGAGTTTTAATCACATCAAACAATACTTGGCAAATCCACCAATTCTCATGCCTCCTATTCAGGGAAAGCCATTAATATTGTATGTCTCCACTATAGATACATCACTGGGGGCATTGCTAAGACAACATGATGAGAATAAGAAGGAAAAGCTATCTACTATATCAGCTAAACATTGGTAGTGTTACCCAAAATAAAAACAAACAACATAATAGGCACTAGTAGAGAAAATTACATGTTTTAGTTGTCTATTTAACACTACCTTATAAGTTTTGTTGATTTGCATTCACTTATTACATTCATTTTCAAATTATCATAAATGTACTCTAAGTATTGATCAGCTATTACAAGTTCAAAATTCATCAATGATCATTACATTGTGCATTCATAAGAATGTAGTACAAATGTCCTTTTGATTCACATTTCATGTTTCAATAAATAGAGTACATTGCAAATTAAAATAGAAAACTGAGGTATGGAATAGAGGTCCCATGCATTGCCTTGTGTTTGCATTTTGTTTCTGCTGGTAGTTCTCCCAACTCTCCATCAACATTCAAGTCTTTAGGGTTCACATCTGCAAAAGAGAAGAAGAAACAATGATTAGATCCTGTTGGATCTAAGCAATGCAAGAGAAGAAAATTACATACATCAGCAATCTATCTTTATCTGCATATCAATTTGAAATGATAAATGTAATAAGAAAACATAAATCAGCACTCACTATAAGGTAGTGTTAAAGGGATGTGTTTTTGAAACATGAAACCTTTCGCTTCTAATGTCTATTATGGTGTATGTTTTCTTTTGATTAGTCATGAATCTGAATGAAAGGGACTTAGTATGTTTCCAAATTGAGAAACCTTTTTCAGAATGTATTTCATATTGATATTACTTGAAAATTAACAAGTTGTTTTGTAGATAACAGCTGACTAGTTTACATTTTCAGTCATTTTTCAAGATGCAGAACAAGCTGGTTTCCCATGCCAAGTTGCTACAGGAAGTTCCAAGTTGCTAATCTTAGAAGAATCAATTGCTTCATCAGAAGGAGATGCTGATTATATGATTTTCAGAGTACATTTTCAAACTTTCAAATGATTAAATACTGAATATTTTAAACAGTGCTTCAAGATGACATCATAATTTAAATTTTTACAGTTTGTTATGACTGGGTGTCACGAACATGTGTTCGAACCTCAGTCATTAACACTCTATCATTTTTGAGTGTCACGAGCCCGTGCTCGAACTTCATTAACAAATAATAAACATTTATATCTTGTTGTACTTCATATGACAATTTGCAAATTTAGTATCAAAAGGGAATGTACAGTACAGAGCTACAGGAGTTGCAACAAATGTTGTTTATGCCAACTTTAGAATGTTGAATTGATCACATTTTATAGTGCTTCTCAGAAAGTGGAAAGTTTGTTCATATTCAGAGTTTTTGACAAGTTTTTTATTAGACTCATAATGCTGGGATGTTGATCAAATTTTGAAAATTTGAACTCAAGTTCAAAATGATATGCTTATTTAGTGGAAACAAAGGTGCTAATTACTGTTATGATTTGCACACATTTTGAAGGTCCCGCTTATAAAAAAATTTGATGTCTCAGTTCAGCTTATGCTGAAACTGGAATGGTGGATCATAAACAGCATATTCCAAGGTGAAAATTGCAAAGGAAAATGAATAATGAAGTATCTACTTTCAGTATAAAGGTCTTGGTATTTCTAGATTTTGAGTCTTCATAGACTATTTCATGCAAATGATAACAGTAACTAGTGGAAAACCGTGAGCATCTCTGCATTTAAATGATAGACTTTTCAAAGCCCAACTCTGTATCAAATTAGCATGGAGCAATTTCTGATACATTTTTGCAAAAGAATTGGAAACAGAGAGCTATTGACATGAGGAGCACATCAAAGAGTAGAGTTTTGAACTCATTCTTTATTATTCAAGAATGATTGAACAACAAGTGAGAATTCTTTTTCAGATTATAAGCTCATTAATTTTTGCAAGGAATAATGAATAGTGAGTTCAAGTTCTACAAACAGACAATGCATCATTTTCCAAAGTAATGGTGTTTCATTTCAAGACAAGAGGAGAAGTGTCGACAGCAAGTTCACTTTCAACTTAAGAGTACCCACTTTTAGCATCATGGAGCATGAAATTGCAAGTTCGAACTAGAAATGAAACAGAGAGTTGTTGATTCAAACAAACAAGTGCATCATCAAAAGGCAAATATTTATAACAGCAACTACTACAAGTTCACTCTGAGTTCGACCTTCATTTATGCTTGTTTTTATAAACCCAACAAAGTAAACGTTGGTTCCAACATAGGGTTTTTTATTCATTTGAAACCCCTTCATTCATGTGAAAGCATAAATAGAAGCTAATAGTGAACTAGCAATCAGAAACGAGGGTGATCTTTGTACAAATAGAGGGTTTCAAACTTAGAGTGTATTTCTCATAATACAAGCAGTTCATCTTTTTGCAAGAGATAGTTTGAAATCTTATAAAATATGGAGGCACGTTTTTGGGTCGAAGACTATTTGCTAAACTGGAAGTGCATTAAAAAAAAAAAATAGCAGTGAAGTATTAGTTAAGAGCATGGAATCCACGTTTCTTCAGTTTTTGAACCATTCATGCAAAGGAAAAAAAAAATAGTAAGTTCAAACCCCAAAACATTAAGTGCAGATGTCAACTTTCAGAATGAGAAAGTGCTTTAAGACTCTTGGGTTTTAAGCCTTATTATTATTGCAAAGAAAGGGCATGGATTTTTTTTTCCAAATTTCAAGCAAGTTGTTTAAAGAGAAAGATGAACAGCAAGTTTCAGTTTCAAAACATGATTACATAGCCGAACTAGTACATCAAATCAGTATAGAGTGATTTTTGCAAAAGAAACACTGACAGAGGTTTGATGAATGGACTTACAGTTTTCTTGCAAAGCATTGGATTTCAAACAGCATAAGCCATGGTGAACAGAGGCTCCCTCCATCTGAAGTTTGAAACTCATACAATAAAATGCCACATCTCCAGCATTTAGCAGCAGTAAACTCTCTGTTTTCATCATTTTTGAAACATATCTCCAACTACATCTATTATTGGGCTAGGGTTTCGACCCTAAATTTCTTGCAAATACCAAATGAAATATGAATGAACTGAATTCCCAAAAGAAACAATAAAACTATTTGGAGTCCGCAAGGTGGGTACCTGACAGATGTAGAGAGTTGTTGTTTCAAAAGACATAAAATTGCCATCTGTCCCTTTTCTCAGTTTCATAAAATGTAAGTGGATCGAGTGCTTATCCTCTCCACATTGCAAATAAATTTATGGAAATTACATCTTTGTTAGGTTTTAATATTAGATGTTTTTTGATAAAGTTGATAAATATTAAAAGCTTTTTAATATTTATTTCTTTTAAAATAAATTTGGCATTATAATGTAAAAAGGGATTAATTATAAATTCCTTATTTAAAAGCTATTTTTATTAAAGAGACAATTAAAAATTTTGGCACAATTCATTGTAAAAGGAATTTTTATTTCTTATTATTAGCCAAAAATTAGGGAAAATGGTTTTCTTTGTGTAAGTGGCATATTGGCTATATTCTTGGAGCTAATTATGGCTAAATTAGGGCATTTTGTAGAGGCATTGGATTCCTGGATTAGGGTTTCAGGGATTAGAAAAGGAAGTTTAATGGACTCTTTTGAGGGCAAGTGTGGAAAAAAGAGCCTATAGTGAACTTTTTTGTTCCTAAAAGCTTAAGAGTCCATTTTGTAGCCATTTTGCAGAGATTTTTTGAGGAAATATACTAGATTTTACAGCTCATATTTTGTGTTCAAATCTTCAATTCCTATTCATCTTTTCTTGTAAGTGTTGCAATTCTGATTTTAAATCTAGAAGTGAATGACATATTATTCCTTGCTAATTAATAATATGATATATCAAACCTTACTTGAGAAATGTATGTTTGTTAAGTTTTTGAATTATTCATGGTTTATCCCTAATAGTTTGAATACGTTAACCTATATGTTGAGTAGTGAATCCAAATTGACTGAATTTCATTATGTGAGTTAGGTCTAGAATTGATACTTCCTTTATAGGTTTCTGAGTAATTCATTGGTGTATCACCCCTATTTTCTAAGTTTTAAGTTTTTCTTTTCCCTTTTCCCAACAAGTTTTTCAGAATTAGAAAGTGATAGCCAACATTTTATAGGAACCGGCCTAGAATCTGAAGATTCCTCTTTGATCATAGTCTACCCACAACTAGGAGAGGTTTCCATTGTCAGCTAGAATTGTTATTTTTGCCTTAGTGCCTGATGAGGTAACAATTCTAGAGTTGAACAGGTAGCTTATGAAAATAACTATTCTATGATAGAGAAGGTATGTCTAGTTGTGATCTTCGTATCTCAGAAACTGAGACACTATATGTTAGCTCATACCACACAACTGGTAGAAAAGATTGATCCATTAAAATATTTGTTAAGCAAAGATGCTCTCATAGGTAGACTAGAAAAATGGGTGATGTTACTGAGTGAGTTTGACATTGAGTATGTTGAAAGAAAAGCTATCAAAGGACAAGTCATTGCAGATCAATTAGCTAAAGCTCCAATGTTCGATGACCAACCATTACAGATGGAATTTCCTTATTCCTCTACCATTCACATATCCTCCAGAATATGGCAATTATTCTTTGATGGATCTTACACACAAAATGGGTCCAAAGCTGGCATATTGTTCATAACACCACAAGGTTATTCAATTCCAAAAGCATCTAAGATCAAGTTCCCTTACACCAACAACATAGCTGAATATGAAGCTCTGTTACATGAAATGAAGATGGAAATCAAATGGAGAGTAATAGAACTGCACATTCATGGAGACTCACAACTGGTCATACACCAAGCCAATGATGTGTATCAAACAAAGGATGAAAAGATTATTCCATACAAGTGCATGGTAGATGATCTAAAGAAGTACTTCATTTTGGTCACCTTTGAACATATACCTAGAACAAAGAACAAGGTTGTGGATGCTATGGCAACAATATCATCTTTACTAGAGCAACCCAAACACAAGCTATGCTATGAGTTCCTATTGGAAGCATTTTCATTCCCTGCCTATGATTGCCCTGAAACCCACATGATCTACACTGTTATTGGTCATTATTCTTCCCGCTACAAAAACATATACTCCTACCTTCGAGACCAAATCATCCTCGATACCTTTAACCACCATGAGAAATGTTACCTTATCTAAAATGCATCATGGTATGTCATCATTTGTAATTATCTATACAAAAAAAGTCTAGATGGTACACTTCTTAGATGTTTAGAACATGAAGAGTCATAATGCGTATTAGAGGAAGTCCAAAAAGGTATTTGGGGATCACATTCCAATGGTTTAACACTAGCTTGAAAACTCATTAGGGTAGGGTACTATTGGCCAAACATGGAGAAAGAAGCCATGAAATATGCTAAGAATTATCATAAATGCCAGATCCATGGTAACTTGATTCATGCGCTAGGAAGAGATTTGATTCCCTTTACAATACAATGGCATTTTCAACAATGGGCATTTGATCTCATAGGAGCCATCTATCCACATTTGTCAAATGGTCACACCCATATCATAACAGCAACAGATTACTTAACAAAATGGGTAGAAGTAGTTCCATTGACACAAGCAACCGACAAACAAATTTTAATCTTCATTCTGACCTACATAATTTTTTGGTATGGTATCCCACATTATATCATCACTAAAAATGGAGGCCAATTCAAGAAAAAGGACCTAGATTCCTTATGCTCTAGATTCAAGATAATCCAACATTGGTCATCAATTTACTATCCACAGGGGAATAGACAAGTTGAAGTGTCAAACAAGAACTTATTGAAAATCATGCATCGTATAGTCAACAAAATAGGAAGAGACTGCCACCTGATGATAAATCCATCTCTTTGGGCTTATAGAACAAGTATCATAACACCCACTAGAGCTACACCTTTCGCTTTAGTATATGGGACTGAAGAGGTACTTCCTATAGAGGTTGAAATCCCATCACTCAGAATCAAAATGCATAATCTAGTAACTGATGACAATTACAGAGTATCCAAGTTGTAAGAACTTGAACTACTAGATGAGTGCAAGCAAGTTGCGCATGATCATCTTAGAGTCTATTAGAAAATAATGTCTAGAGGCTACAATAAGAAGGTCAGACACAGATAATTTAAGATTGGTGATCTAGTCTTGAGAGAAAATACTAAAAATCAATCCCATCAAGAACGTAAAGGGAAGTTTGAACCCAACAAGTTGGGTCCCTTTTTTGTCACTGCTACTTTTAGCTCTGGAGCCTATCAAATCTCAATGATTGATGGAGAATAGCTCTGTAAACCAATCAACATTCTCCATCTGAAGAAATTATACACCTAAGGAATTCAGCATGTGGAAAATGTCCTTAAAAAAACTAAAAATTGGAAAATGTCCTAAAAAAATAATCATCCTGGTGAAAACCTAGCAATAGGTGCCTTGGTGATTCAAGAAAAAAATAAAAAAAAGGAAAAATACAAAAAAATCAAAAAGATTAAAAATACAAAAAAAAATAAGAAAAAGAAAAAGTGCCTTGGTGAAAACCTGGTAAACAGGCGCCTTGGTAGAAAAAATAGAATCTCTGCCAAGATGGTGAAAAACTGGCAAATGGGCACCACTTGTACAAAATTCTCCATCTATCAACGCACTCTTGGAAATCTCCCACCTTTCAGTACTGCTTTAGTTTGTACATATCTCCTTGTTTACTTTTGCATCTTATTTTCAATAATGTCGGTCTATGCACCAAGCCAAAAGAGTCTACATCCTATCAAAGTTTCAAACTTGGGGGAAACTAGTGTTATATCTTATGGCCCTCAACTATCTTAGGTGAATCATATCTAGTCAAGGTCCTTCCAAAGCTTTATCTGAGTCAGTTTGTCTGTCTCCCTACTAGAAAAGGATTTTGCACCTAACAACTACACAAACAAACACACAACTACAACAAAATAATCTTTGCAACATGCTTTAATCTTCTTATATGCTAACTAATTCACATTGAGATTTTTGCATAATTTTGTCCCTTTGAGCTCATCAATGATGTCCTACAAGATTTAGAGAGTGATGACTGGGGGCATAATCTTTTATTTGTTTTCTGTTTGTAATTGAAAATCTGACTACTCTAGAAATTATGGATTGAATTGGTGTCCACTATAAGTGCCTCTATCATGATTGGATGGCTACATGTACCTTGACCATTGATACCCATATGCTTTAGGGAAGTTAGATCTAACTATGTCTTTTCAAGTGATTTCTTATTCTTATTGTGAAATGTAACATTACCCAAGGACGTGAATGATAAAGGGTCACTACGGGTAATTCACATTAAAATAATGATGATCTCTCAACTGCTTAATGTGTTTGTATGCAAGGTGTATTCTAGTCATCGCAACATTCATGCTCTGATACTTATACAAATTGATAAATCAAAATGGACATAATATTCGGGTCATCCTGGCTTTTTGTGCCTTGGTACTTATATCTAATCTGACATTCCTGACTAAAAGTCAATATTCATATGTTCATGGCTTTTTAACCAGTGGACATTGTATCGACTATCTGGAATTACCTAAAATATTTAATAATGATAAAGACCAGCATATGATCAGTGACTAAGTCCTAGGTTTGCATTTCATTTGCATTCTACATATAGTCTAGTTGCATCACTTTCATGGTTTGAATTCAGCATGGTGTTTGATATTCTCTAGATTTCACTAATCACATCACAAAGGACCAAGCATCACGTGAAGGTCCCTACAACTAATTAGCAAGCATTCATTGTTCTGGGTTAACCATCTTTTTTTACAATCGACTGAGAACTTGAACTCTTCATGTACCTGCAAAAACATATCATGTGTATCGCTTCATTTACATATCATATCATTTCAATAAATCATCTCATATATCCATTGCATACATACATGTGCATCGATAAAATATGAATAAAGCCATACATTTTCATTATCTATCTAACATTAACCATTGCATTTCACATTGCATATTCATATATTCAAAGTAAACATTCCCCATTACATAGATTTGCATCACATGATAACAAAATCATATTTAAAACAACAAGTGCTATGAAGTCACAACCAAATCCAAAAATGATCTTGTATATATAACTTGATATAGTACAAGGGGTGCACAAGGTGCATATGATACAAGAAATGAGCTCTAATGAGCTATCTAGTATAATAACAAAATACCAAAATGAGGAAACAACTAGGCTATCAACTATCTTCCTGATCCTCTACATCTATCACAGCTCCTCCTCTAGGTGGGGCATCACGTGGTGGATCAGCTCATGGAGCTTTGTCTCCTTCTAACTCCTACATATACTAAGAGTATGAGGTGACTCTCTACCCAAGTGGCATAGCCAAAAAATAAGCTGATACATAATAGGCTGCCCAACCAGTCTAATGGATCACCTCTACCTGGAGCTATTGAACCTTTGCTTGTGACTCCCGTAGCTTCCTAGCACCCTCTCTCAACTAGACCTGTAATGATAAACTATAAGATCTTGAGTCTTGGAGCTAGTGTTGGATCCATAGTATAATGTCCTGAGATGTATGCCTCAGACTAGGATCAACCTCTACAGCTACCTCCTCCTCATCCATAGTCTCATCACCATCACCACCTGTGTCTATCCACACCTTACAATGTTGAACCTCATCACCTAGATCAAAATCAGGTGCCTCATGTGTGTCATCCATCTGTGCATCCTAGTGTGCACCCAGTACCTCGTTGGACATGATAGTGTCATTGATGCCTCCTATAGATCCACCCTCACCCCTTGGATATTGTTGCTGCAAAATTTCTGGTCTACACAATAGAACCTCTCATTATAATGGGGCATGCATCACATCTTTTGTTGGCCACGATGGGGTACTTGTTTCTTTCTGCATAGGATGGATCACTTCAGCCATGGGGATATGTACTTCCCTCCTCCATTGACCTCTCCCCTGAGGTGCACCTATCACATCATCTACCTCCTCCATGGTAGGAATCAGCTTAGTAGGATCAGAGAACTACCTAAAAGGATGCTCTGCTAGGTATGTTGTGTAGCCATCCATAACTCTAGCATCTGCCACATGTCCTTGATAATCCCAGTCTCTTCTTTGGAGCCTTCTATATTCTAGACTGCAAACCACATAAGACAACTTGGGATTCCACCTCAGTCCAATCTCCTGCACCTGTCTCACATATGATGGAAACTCCTATGGTGCATCTTGAATGAGGTCGTACTACCTCCAAATTTGGATGATCAAGAAGCACTCCAAGATGTTGGTAGAGCACCCTATCAATATCCAGCTTTGATAAAAGTACCCAAATTGAGCCCTAGTAGTGGGCTACACCACCACCTATAAGTATGGCCGCCAGATGACCACAATCATATCATCGAGCACACAGCACCAATACTTTGTCCTACCCATCCTCACCTAGGTGATGAACCCTACATACCTATATATTAGAGGCTCCTAATCCTACCTCTCATCACCACATATGGGCCTACAAATGGGGATATGCTCCCATGCCCAAATTTGAAGAATAATAACACCCAAAGAAAAAGTCTTACCCTCATGGAAAACTATCTCATGCATCTCTGAAAACATATGGGCCAACAAGCACTAACCCCAACCAAACTTAGTTAGATGCACCATGAGCCTCTGTACCATCAAAGCCCATCCCATCAGAAGACCATTCTATTGATGGTCAGACATAATAATACCACTGATCATGTCGGTGATGATACACTCAAGCTTGTGGGTCTACCTATAGCGTTGCACTAATACCTCCCATGGTATCTACTGAGAAATCTTCTCATCAGCTCCAAACAGAATCCTAAATGACTATAATCTTGTATTCCCAGAACTCAAATAGTCTGGGCATGGTCCATGAAATGGAATCTGAAGAATCTAGTAGATGTCCTCAGGGGTAATAGTGATCTCCCCTGTCGGGAGATGAAAATTTTGCATCCCTGAATGAAATCTCTCTACAAGTACGGTAATCAATCTATGATTTACCCAAATGTTAGGTAAACCTATCAGATACTCGAATCCACATGCAGCAAGGTGGACCCTCATTGGATCAAGAAGTACCAAGCACAGCCTCTTGGTGGCTGGATGAGAGATACAGACATGTACATCAAGGTACCTCACCTACAAAGCATAGAAACTAAAAAAACATTAGTACCTCACTTTAAAATAGTGATAAATGCATGTAAAATGAGAAAGTCAATATATCAGAAGGTGCATTAAAGGCTATAGAATCTGGCTGGGCAACTACAAATTTTGAAAAAAATCAAGAAAGACCTCAAAAATGCTCATTGTTTTCCATATGACATTTTAGAAAATTAAAACTAGTGTCAAGTGTTGTACAACAATATACAACAACCCATATGACATTTCGATTCCATACAACAAACTAACAAATTATCGCATGACAACTGAGGGATGCGACGAAATGTCATATGAGAGATGGGTGTCTCTCGTACGACACTATACTATCACACACACAAAACTTGGCTTGGACCTAAAATGTCGTACAATACGCAACCACATGTTGTATGATATTTCATGAAGCAAAATTAAATAAGCGTAAAAATCAATAAAAAAAATCCTAAAAAGTATATTAAAAACGTGCTGAAATGAATCAAAAGAGGCTTCAAGGTCCACTTATCGGATTCTCATACTATCGAGCTCGCTGAAAATGCCTAGATTTTTTGAATTGGTGTGAAGACACGAGGACCACAATTTTCTTGCTCAGAGGGCGCCACAAGGTTTCGAAAGTCAAACGGCTCAAATGAACTGAAAATGACCCCTTTTGACCTTATATAGGGTTTGACCTAAATCTTCAAAGTGCTTCATTTTGCATGAAAATTGCACTCCTAGCTAATTTTAATGTTCTGAACCCATTTTTGGGATCAAAATCTAAATCTGAGATCGTTTACTTTGTCAAAAATGTGATTTAAAATTTTGGATCTAGAACAGCCAATTGCTTGCATAATCGACCTTCATGACATCACATAAATCCAGAACTTAACTTATCTGATTATCATACATCAAAATTTTGATATTTCAAATTGGTTCACCATGGTCAACTCATCGTCAAACCTAGTCAAACTTGGTCAAAAAGACCCCTAAATGATACAGAACGCATTCTCGGACATGTACTATTGGAAATATAGATGTAGTAACTGAGAGGGGGGTGAATCAGTTAACCATAAATTTACTTTCCACAGATCCCTTAGATGTCTTATTAAATCATTTGTTGTTGTTATTCAGCAAACATACAGAGAAATGCTGAAACTCAGTTATTGTAGTGAGTATTAATTATAACTATTCTTAAGCATTCATTAGTGATTAACATACATGAATAAAGAAAATAACATGAACACAAGAGACCAGATTTAACGTGGAAACCCAATATGGGAAAAACCACCAATGTAACTAGTTACTATTTTTCACTCTTCTGAAGTGATGCCTTGTTAGGAGCCAACCCGGTAAAAGGTTACAAAACACACTATTAGGTGTGACCTTGTTAGAGGATTTAATCACCCTGTTAGGAGTGGCCTTGTAAGAGGTCTTGAAACAATTCAATAGAACTCTCACCTTGTTAGAGGATTTACAAAATGGTTGTTAAACCAACTCGGTTAGGAGATTTTGAAATCACTACTACAATGGTAAGAAAGTAATAATGAAATGACCTGAATAATGATGCAATTGAATTGCTGAATACAGATCTCTATTCTACTTCACTAGATCCTTCCTGATCAAAATATATCTCTGCTGCTCCTCAAGGATATCTAATCATCCTTCAAAATTCGCTCACACTTTCCTTCTTTTTCACTTCCACACTTTTAATTCACAACTTGACCTTCTATATATACCATTCGGATTGTCCATTCAGATTGTCAAGTTGGCACTAATAACATTACTAATCATTACAATAATCGGCTGGAATAATCAAACTTTATTTCTCAAATTAACAAAATCCTTTACTGGGCCGACCTTGCTCGGTACACACTAATCTGAAAAGATTTCCTTTGGTGACCGAGAGAACTCGGTAAGCACTATGAATTTTGCAACATCCTTTGGAGACCGAGTGAGCTCAGCAAACACTAACTTTCCTTCGTTAACCGTGGAAGCTCGGTAAACACTATTTTCTGCCATACTTTCCTTTGACACCCAAGATATCTTGGTAGTAACTGAAAACCACCTACTAACTGACTAAGCTCAGTAAATACTAGGAACTACTTTGCTGACCGACTGAGCTTGATAAATAATATGACATTTGTGTGACATCAAAGACAACACACAATTAATCCAACAATCTCCCTCTTTGGCATTGATGGCAACACAATATGTCATAGCACAATGAAATTTCATAGAAAACATAGAGTAAGGAGCATATCCTTAGCTTCATTTTGATTCTTAACTATGAGAACTCCCTCTATCAGCAAACTTCACTTTCTGACTGAAAAACTCTCCCTCTTAGAAATCTAAAGAAATTTCTTGAAATATGACAGCAAACTCTCCCTCTTTGACAACACATGCCAAAGACAACACATACCTGGTGAATAGCAATGTACCTTGAGTACTGATTCATATGCAATGATTCCTTGACTAAGCTGCATCAACTCACTGATCTTTAATATGCTCTGGTTGATGCATTACTAAAACTTCATTTAGTGAGCCTTGGATAGGGGAATGACCCCTAACTTACCTCTTAGATACAGGAATGCATCCTTAGGTAGTGGCTTGGTGAATATATTTGCAATCTATTCTTTTGTATGAATATATTCTAATCTGATTTCCTTGTCCTGCATCAATTCTCTGACAAAGTGATATTTTATAGCAATGTGTTTAGTTTTGGAATTCATTACTGGATTCTTTGAAATATTTATTGCACTTGTATTATCACAAAATATAACAACTGGTTCTTTGATCTCAACCTTCATGCCTTCCAATAACTATTTGAACCAAACAATATTAGAGTAGTTTACTGGTGCAGCAACATATTTTTCTTCTGTTGTGGATTGGGATGTGCAATTTTGCTTTTTACTGGTCCAAGATACCAACCTCTTGCCAAGAAAGAATGCTCAACCACTTGTAGTTTTCTGTCATCAATGCTTCCTATCCAATCAACATCAGTAAACACATTTAAGTCCAGATTGCCTCCAAATTTATACCACAAGCCATAATCTTCAGTTCCTTTCAAGTATCTCAAGATTCTTTTGATTGTCATCATATGATTTTCTATTGGTTTTGCTGAGAATCTTGCTACTATACCAATTGCTAAGGCAATATCAGGCCATGTATGAACTACATACTGTAATTTTCTAATCATTGATCTGTATAAGGTCTGATCTACTTCTATTGAATCGTCATTTTTGGTAAGCTTCAGTCCAGTACACATGGGGGTACCAACTGGTTTTGCATCTTCCATACCAAACTTCTTAAGTATTTCCTTGATGTATTTAGACTGAGTAATGTAGATACCGTTCTTGCTTTGCTAAATTTGAAGACCAACAAAAAACTTTATCTGACCAAACATAGACATTTCAAGTTCTTTGTTCATTTGCTCTGAAAATTCTTTGCACTGATCATCTTTACCTGTAAACATAGTATCATCCACAAATATTTCTGCCAAAACAATTCTATTTTCTAGTCCTTCCTTGATGTACAAACTACTATTATCATTAGCTCTTTTGAAACCAATCCGAATAAGATAGTTATGTAATCTTTCATACCATGCTCTAGGGGCTTGTTTCAGACCATACAATGCTTTGTGTAACTTGCAGACCATATCCTTTTTGTCTGGATCAACAAAACCTTCAGGTTGCTCAATGTAGACTTCTTCATCAAGAATACCATTGAGAAATGCAGATTTTACATCCATTTGATATACCTTAAATCCTTTATGTGCTGCATATGCAAGCAGAGTTCTTACACCTTCTACTCTTGCAACAGGAGCAAAAGTCTCTCCATAATCTATACCTTCTTCTTGAGAATACCCTTTACACACTAATCTAGCTTTGTTTCTAGATACTTGACCATCTTCATTCAGCTTGTTCCTGAATACCCATTTTGTTCCAATTACATTTTTGTCTTTAGGCCTAGGTACAAGAGTCCATGTCTTGTTTTTCTCTATTTGTTCTATTTCTTCATTCATAGCCTCAATCCAACTTTCATTTTCCAATGCATTTTTAACATTTTTAGGTTCAAAGTCAGTAAGTAAACATGTACCTTTCAGTTTACTTCTTGTCATAGTACCATCTGATTTGTTTCCAATAATCTGATCTAGTGTATGATGCTTCCTGACATACTTGGCCAATACAGGTTCCTTGCTTCTTGAATGAGTTACATTGTCATCTTCTTGAATTTCATCTTCAGGTTCAGTTTGCTCGGGCTCGGTAGATATTCACTTGGTAGCTTCAGGCTGAGACTCGATTTCTTATGACTTAGTTTGAATTTCTTCTTGTGACTTAGTTATTGTACTGGGCTTGATAGATGCAGTTTCCTTATTGACAGATGTGTCTGGCAATGTATCAGGTTCAATGTAAACAAATATTTTGTAATCCTCTGGTTCCTTTTTGCTTTCTTCTTCAGTATTGGGTTTATAGCCATACCATAACTCATAAGGAGTTTTGAATGTGTCTTTCCTCAACTGTACTCGGTTCAAGGTATGAACTGCAGTGCTAATAGCTTCCTTCCAGTATTTCATAGCAATGTTCTTTTCAATCATTAGAGTCCTTGCACAATCCATGATAGATCTGTTCCTTCTTTTAGCTGTTCCATTCTGCTGAGGAGTTCTTGGGGCTGATACCTGTCTTTTGATTCCTCTTTCAATGTAGAAATTATTGAATTCATGGGAGATGAATTCACCACCTCTGTCTGATCTCAAGAACTTCATTCTTTTTCTTGTTTCCTTTTCTACTCTTGCCAGATACCATTTGAATTTCTCAAATGCCTTTGATTTTTCTCTTAAATACATAACAGTCATCATTCTAGAGTAATCATCGACAAAGAGAATAAATAATTTTTTTTCCAGTATAGCTTTCAACTCCAATAGGTCCACATAAATCAGTATGCACAATATCCAAAATATCTTCAGACTGATAGTTTTTACTTTTAAAGCTAGTCTTTCCCATTTTACCAATCTGACAATTCTTGCATAGACCAACATCAAGTTTCTTCAAAGTAGGAATACCTCTTACTTTCTTGAATTTGCTTATTTTCACCATATTATCAAAATTTACATGACATAACCTTTTGTGCCATAACCAACTTTCTTCAATTTGAGAAATAAAACATGAGCATTCACCAAGATCAAGATAAAATAGGTTACCTTTGGTTTGTTTGCTTGAACCAATCAGTTTTCCTTTGTCATCCAGCAGTCTTGCTTTGCCATCCATGAATTCAACCTTGAATCCAATGTTGATTAGCTGTGCTACACTTAGAAGATTATCCTTTAGTCCTTCAACCCAATATGCATTATCACGTACAAGTTCTTTGGTTAATGAAATTCATCCTCTTCCTTTTATACAACAAGGTTCATTATTTCCAAACCTTACATTACCACCATAATAGTCTTCAAGGTGTTCAAACTTTGTTCTATCACCAGTCATATGATGTGAGCATCCACTGTCTATAATCCATGTATCATTTTTGCTTATATGGGAGATAAGTGCCATCTCATCTTCATCATCATCAGATTCATCTTTTACAGCAATGAAGACAATTTCTTCTTCACTATCATCAGAATCCTTAGCCAAAAAACATGTTTTCTTACCTTTATCCTTGAATGACTTGAAATTCTTCTTGCCATTGTACTTGTGACCTTTCTTCTCATCCTTGCTTTGCTTGTTTGGGCACCTAGCTACAATATGACCAATTTCTTCACATGAGAAATAGATTAAAGGAGTTTTACCTTTGTATTTACCTCTGCCTCTAGTATATTTCTTTGCAAGTAATGCTTCAATAACTTCAAGATCACTATCTGAACTTTCCTCTGATTCTTCTTCACTTTTTGACTGGATTTTCTTGCCCTTTTTATTTGAAAGTTTGGCCTCAAATGCTGATTCAATATTGTTAGAAGTTGGAACATAGTTGTCATAGTTATCCAATTCAAAAGTTGTCAATCTTCCAACTAAGGCATCCAAAGTTATATTGTGATTTTGTTCACATCTTCTTTCTTGAATAGCAGATACTCTTATTGCATAGATAGGAAGCAATGTTCTAAGAACCTTACTTATAACAGTTTCATCATCAATTTTTCCTCCAGAAGCTCTGATTGCACTAAAACTCACCTTGATTCTTTCAACATATTTTGCAATGTTTTCATCTTCTTTCATCTTCATCTGATCAAACTGTCCTCTTAGGCTTTCTGCTTTGGCTCTCTTCACATTGTCATCACCACCATAAATTTTCTTCAACTTGTTCCACATTTCATAAGTAGTTGTGCAGTCTTTGATCTCATCAAATTCTTCATAGCTAAGAGCTAATGCAATGTCTATCATCATGGTGTTATGGGTTTTTTTCTCTGCAATGTCTTCAATAGTTAATGTGCCAATAGGAACTGTATATTCTTGATCAATATATTTGCATCCTAAGTCACCAATGGAAGCTAGTTGAAGTCTCATGAGACCTTGCCATGCTGAAAAGTTATCTCTGTTAAGCCTTGGAATTTCTCTCTTGTAAAACATCTTGATCTTTAGCTTAGGTCCTTGAAACCCTTCCTGCAAGCACTGAAACCTCTAATACCAATTGTTGGAAATATAGATGTAGTAACTGAGAGGGGGTGAATCAGTTAACCATAAATTTACTTTCCACAGATCCCTTAGATGTCTTATTAAATCATTTGCTGCTGTTATTCGGCAAACATACAGAGAAATGCTGAAACTCAGTTATTGCAGTAAGTATTAATTATAACTATTCTTAAGCATTCATCAGTGATTAACATACATGAATAAAGAAAATAACATGAACACAAGAGACACCAGATTTAACATGGAAACCCAATATGGGAAAAACCACCAATGTAACTAGTTACTATTTTTCACTCTTTTGAAGTGATGCCCTATTAGGAGCCAACCCGGTAAAAGGTTACAAAACACACTATTAGGTGTGACCTTGTTAGAGGATTTAATCACCCTATTAGGAGTGGCCTTGTAAGAGGTCTTGAAACAATTCAATAGAACTCTCACCTTGTTAGAGGATTTACAAAATGGCTGTTAAACCAACTCGGTTAGGAGATTTTGAAATCACTGCTACAATGGTAAGAAAGTAACAATGAAATGACCTGAATAATGATGCAACTGAATTGCTGAATAGAGATCTCTATTCTGCTTCACTAGATCCTTCCTAATCAAAATATATCTCTATTGCTCCTCAAGGATATCTAATCATCCTTCAAAATTCACTCACACTTTCCTTCTTTTTCACTTCCACACTTTTAATTCACAACTTGACCTTCTATATATACCATTCAGAGTGTCCATTCAGATTGTCAAGTCAGCACTAATAACATTACTAATCATTACAACAGTCGGCTGGAATAATCAAACTTTATTTCTCAAATTAACAAAATCCTTTACTGGGCCGACCTTGCTCGGTAAACACTAATCCGAAAAGATTTCCTTTGGTGATCGAGAGAACTCGGTAAGCATTGTGAATTCTGCAACATCCTTTGGAGACCGAGTGAACTTGGTAAACACTAACTTTCCTTTTTTAACTGTGGAAGCTCGGTTAACACTATTTTCTGCCATACTTTCCTTTGACACCTGAGATATCTTGGTAGACACTGAAAACTGCTTGCTAACCGACTGAGCTCAGTAAATACTGGGAACTGCTTTGCTGACCAACTAAGCTTGATAAATAATATGAAATTTGTGTGACATCAAAGACAACACACAATTAATCCAACATGTACAACCACTTCTACAATAGATTACATTGCTTTTACTCATTCGCAGTGGCTTTCTCACACATATTTTGATTTAGTCCCGAAGGGGGCATGGTATTCTATATCATTAACTATTATCAAATTTGTTTCTTTTTCAAATTTTCTTTAACAATCAAGACAAAAACCATGTCTAAATGTTGACTCATCAAAAGTCATCATCGCTTGGGGCATATCAGATTCATCAAAATCCATATCAATTTGTTATTATCTTATTCTTGTAAACTATATCAGCTATTCATAACCATCGGTTCAGTTGTGTTATTTCCTTGATTCTTCGTAACTGAAGGGTTTAGATTTGGCATCCTTTAGATTCCTTTGGACAATCAGGTCTGGAGTCAGGATATCCAATTCCTCATAATCATAGGTTCAGAATCGGGTGTTTAATCACTTCTTCATAATCATCGATTCATTGTTTCTACTTTTAACATCATCTCAATTCATTGGTCAATTGGGACCTGAATCAACACCTTCAAATCTTCCAATCAATTTTTGTCTCAGAATTGGTTAATCTTTTAGGATCAGTTTCTCCATCACATAACTGAGTTTGGATCTCATCAAAAATAGAATAATCTTTGAATCACCACGCTTCACATAGTAATTCAAAGAGGGGAAAAATGTAATACCCCAAAAATGGGCTTCGGTACCATTGACCTCCTACATCGACAAATCAATCGAAACCAAGCCTAAAGTCCTAACCTAAGGCACATTTGCACATCAAATTATCCAAAACCCTAATTGATCCTATTTCAATTCTGCATCAGGAAATATTCCTAAATATTCCTAAATATTCCTAATCTATCTTAATTATCTTTAATTAAATATTATTTGGCGATATATAATATTATTCTATTTATCCAAAGTTGATTAATTGAATATGTTAAATATTTAATTAATTAAACTATATTTAGCCACTTAATTAATTTAATTAGATTTAATTAACATTATTCGTAATTAATATTGTTTTTATTTGACAATAAATCACAATTCGCAAAAATAATTGATTAAATATTAATTTAATTGATTAAAATCAAGTTGTCAAATTTAATGATTTGATTTTGGATAAATTTTGATTAAAATGATTGATTAACCCATGAATCAGTTATTTTTACTCAAAAATCAGTTAAGTTGAGAATAAAGCACATGAAAATTAAATAAATCAAATAATTATCTGTGCAAAAATCAGAAGATCAGTTGAACTCAAAATCAACTATTGAATTTTTTTTGTCAACTTTCTAAACTCGACATGTGATTGTGAGTTAAAAAGCATATTGGAGTGATCTCAACTTCCAATTACAAGTTAAAAAGCTAATTTGCATGATTTTACTAGATAACTATTTCTAATTTTTTGATAACTCACCAATCAATCTGAGTTTATCAAGGAGTGATTTTTGGATTTTTCATGAGTTCTCAAACCCTAGATTTCTATATAAATAGGCCTTAGTCCTTTACAAACGATCGTGAATTTAGAGAATCATATCACGTGTAATCTAGAGAATAGTAGTGCTACACTGTCAAATTCTTGAGAATTGTGCAATCTTTTGTGATTCATTTCTAACCATTGTTTCTTGTTTTTGTATCCATAGCATAGATTCAATTCATTTTTTCATCAAGTTTTAGATCATTTTCCACATCTTTCATCGTTATTTTGCATAGAAAATACCAAAAATATAGATTAAATTTGCATTCATTTCATAGTTTTTGCATTCAAATCCGTCATTTAGATGTTGCATTGTCATGGATCTTGGTTAAATTCTGAGAATACCATACTCACATCTACTAGAAGGCAGTAAATCGCTTGGTTAATGATATTTTTCTTTATTGCATATTTTTCATCATTAACCTATAATGTTTTACTGATGTGTTATGTCTTATAAACATGTACAATTTTCACACACACAAGTTCAACATAGAATACATGGATCCTAAAAAAATCAAAGGAAAAGTCATCGTGGATCAAGTAGAAGAGGCACCTCTACCTAATCATCAACCAATTATATCTAAGTTTTGTAATGTCCCCTTTCTAACCCATCATTTCATGATGTGTCATTAACCCATTTTTCCTTGGTCGTGTGGGATAACTAGGACTTTACAGGGATTAGAGAGAGTTTTAGGATAGGAAATTCCAATTTCAAGCCAATCGGATTTGATTTAGCAGGGTTTCTAGATACTTTCTATTTTTAGTAAGTCAGCACTGGGCTCGATGATGTTGATTTTTCAGAATTGGACTGGGAGCATCTTGTCAAGACTTTTCTAACAAGCTATCACAAATGATTATCTAAGACTGATTGATCAATAATTTTAATGCCTAATGATTAAATAATTTATTAATAAAGTGACTATTAAATTAAAGTACATATTAATGTCACTTTATTATTAAAAGGACATTTTTATCTAAAGTGGGTTAATGAAGAGACAAGTTGGGGGGAAATAAAGAGTCACAGGAATGTGTTATAAAAGAACTTTCAGAGGCTCATTCTCTTCATGCTTGATATATGCTTTGTTTTATGTTTTGATTACTGATTTCTCTTGGAGAAATTTGGGAAGCTTCTAGCTTTTGATTAAGTAGGTTTGAGGACGGAAACCCTCAGGCTTGGAGGCAGTCGACGGAAACCCATTATCAGTTGGAGACATTGCCCAGGTGTCCCACTTAGTTTTTCAAGTTCATATTTATGATATCCAATCTTATTGTGATTGGATTTTTTTATTGTTCTATTGAATAATTAAATGCAACAACTAGGTATTTATATATTTGCTGGATAATTTGAAATCAATTGCATGCAAATCTATTGTTCAAATTTATGCAATATATTTTTAGAAATTTGGAGAAAATATCCTTACAGTGATATAAGAGTGGTATCAGAGCTGGTTTTCCTGCCAGCCTATGAGATTTCAAGAGTAACAGTCATAAAAGGTATCTATGAATCTGGACTAAAATATTATTTTTGAATATTAATCCCAGTTGATTATATTTCTATGTGAAAAAGAGCTCTAAGGATTAGCAAATATTTGGGACGTCTTTGTAATGTTTGTTGTGTGATCAAGAATAAGCTCAACATTCTCATGGGTTTTATTGGCTTATTTGATATTGGAAATTGATGGTTATTATATCGTTATTGAGCGTGGAGTACTATGGAGTCAAAATTTTAATATTGTGAGATTATATGTGGCACCTGCAACATAATATTAAGAGTTAATATTTTGGCCATATTTTATATTCTGAAGAAGTAAGGATTCTTCCAAACTTATACAAAGTTATTTAATACTGCAAAACATTTGGTGGGCCTCGTTCAACATTTGGTGAGAGAGGTATAAAATGAAAAGATAAATATTTTCAAGTTTGACATATATTGAAAGAAAACTGGGAATGATAAAGATTTATCAACTCATAATGTTTGATATATTTATATGGTGGAGTTTAATGATTAATTGATGCCATAGTATATCAAAATATTTCTCCACAAATTGAATTGGGCATGAATGATAATGTCATCGACCATTTTGATTTTAAATAAGTGTAATATTTCTTTAGTTTTGTGTCTTTATACCTGGAAGCTAATACATATGGTGATTAGATAAATATTTGTGAGCATGCAGAATTGCCATTGAAACAGGGATACCCGTGATGTTGAAGTTGTATTTCATAATTTTCAATCTATTTGTTGGTAATGTGATTGGATCTAGAATTGGTTGTGTAATGGCTCTATTTTGTAATGGTTCTAAAAAACTTTGAATCCAAATAGTTTCTCTAGCTATAACCGATACATTCCCAAAACTATTCATCTTCTAGATGTTGTGATGCCAAACATAGTCTTTTCTATGCATGAAAATAAGTGATAGAATTTTGTGAGAGATTGTTGTATTCTGTATGACTATATTTTTAATGAAACAGATATTCCTCTGCTTGTAGAGTGGATGTAGTCCAAATTGGATGAACCATTGTAAAATATTTTATGTCTTTGTCTATTCTGTCTTTGATATATTTATCTGATTTTTTATTTTACTTCTACATTTAAACCTCAACAATTGGTATCTAATTTTTTATTTTTCTTTTTTTGTAACATTAATTTCTCCTTAGATTCATGGAAAGTAACTAAAGGTCTATTGGTTTTGGTAAAAGGAAAGAAATTAGGGATTTTATATGTTTTAGAATGCAATGGTGAAGTGGGAGCTTCCATGACTGTTACAAATAGTAATGTTGAACTTTGGCACAAGAGGATGGTCACATGAGTAAGAAGGGTCTTGAATTTATGCTTCAACATGATTAGCTTTTGGGTCTTAAATTAGTTGATTTGGAGTTATGTGAGCATTGCCTTTATGAAAAACAAAATCAAGCCAACTTTAAGTGAATGGGTCATGAGAAGAAATATTCTCCATTAGAGATTGTGCATTCTAATGTTTTCAGTCCTACAGAGGTAACTTCTATCAGTGGGTCAAATTATTTCATTACATTCCTTGATGATTGCTCTCGCAAAGTCTGGATTTTTATGTTGAATAATAAATTAGAGGTGTTTTCCAAATTTAAAAGTTTCAAGGCTATGGTTGAAAATCAGATTGGGAAGAAAATTAAATGTCTACTAACAAACAATGGTGGTGAGTTTTTCTCTTCATATTTTGATAATTTTTGTGCAGATCATGGCATTCTCCATATTAAAATAGTCCCTTTTACACCTCAAGAAAATGGTGCAATAGAGAGGTTGAATCAAACTATTTTAGAAAGAGCTTAGTGCATGCTCTCCAATGCTAGTTTGGGGAAAGAATTTTGGGCAGAGGCATGTAATGTTGTTGTTTATTTAATCAATTGTGCTCCTTCATATCATCTTGATTTTGACATTCTAGAAGAGAGGTGGCTTGGGAAATGAATTTCATTTAATCATTTGCATGTTTTTGGATGTGATGCTTATGTACATGTTCCTAAAGAGAAGCGAACAAAATTAGATTTCAAATACAAGAGATGTATGTTTTTGGGGTATGGTGAAGATCAATTCAGTTTTAGACTATGGGATCCCATTGCAAAGAAAGTTATTCACAGCCAAGATGTTGTTTTCAATGAAAATTCTTTCTCAGGTTTGCACAATCAGAACACCACTTCTGATGATTCTATTGAATTTGATTTATTTGACACTAGAAGTAATGTGAAAAGAGTTCCTCGGGTTACATTTCATCCTTCTACTATTGTTGTTTTTTCCTCAAGAAATGCTCAACCCACTACTCATAATGTACCCTTGTCTTGCATCATTCCAGCATAGCCCCTTATGATAACTACTTCTCCTATTATTACTTCCTATGCTGCTATGTTTGGTCCACCTATGTCCATGGTTTCTATCATGGAGGGTACTTCCCTATTTCAACCATACCTTTCCCATTCTCTCATGTTGCATGGAATCACCGTGTCTATTATTACTCCTCTTCCAAGAACTCAGCCTCAACATTCAATCTTTCCGCAGGGAAATGATCATGTTGTCTCTCTTCCTACTCACTACTTATTGGCTTCTTCATCCATGTCACATCACACTCTACCCACGGTGACCAAAATAAGGGATTTATTTGTTCCCCATGTAGTCTCTACCCTTTTTTTTCTATAGGGAATTCCTGAACCTATTTCCATAAGTTATGGACAAACACAAAGTGCTAGTAATGAACAAAAAGCTTGACAAGAGCCAACAATGGATCATGATCAAGCTTCTAGTGATATTCAAGCTCAATAAATTATACAAGGTTCTAACTTGTAGTGGTCTAGCAGAGAAAAAATGTCCACATAAGTTTGATGACTATGAAATATTATTTTATTTATGTTATGATCAGGAAGAGCCTAAAAAATTTAGACAATCCTGTAATGATGTAAATTTAGTGCATTGGATGGATGCTATGAAGGATGAACTAGAGTCTTTTCATGCTAATGATACTTGGGATTTAGTCCCTGCTCCACCAAATAAAAAAAAATTGAAAAATAAATAGGTCTACAAGATAAAAGAAGAAGATGGAGGATGACAAGGATACAGGACCCGATTGGTGGTAAAAGGGTTTGCTCAACAAAAGGGCATCAATTTTAATAATAAAAAAATCTTGAATTGTGAAAATGCAAACAATCCATCTGGTCTTGGGTATGGAAACTATTTTGGACCTCGCGCTTGAGAAACTTGATGTTAAAACAATATTTCTTCATAGAGATATTGAGGAGGAACTGTACATATAGCATCCTGAGGGATTTATTAAACAAGGTGAAGAATACTTATGCTTCAGGTTGAAGTGGAGTTTATATGGGCTAAAGAAAGCCCCACAACAATTGGTATCAAAATTGGGAGAGCTTGATTTGATTTTATAGAAATCGGTGAAGATTTCTCAGAGTCATGGATGAAGCAAACAAATGGAAAATTGAGAAGTTTTTTGGGAAAAATTTTGGGTTATGGAAAGTATAGATAGAGTCATGACTGATCAAGAAGGATCTATCACCCACATTGCTTGGAAAAGCTAAGGGAGAAGGATCTTTATCAAATGAAGACTGGGAGAAGATTGATTAGAAAGAAAGAGAAATGATTTTTCTATCACTCTCAAGTAATGTGTTCTTCAATATTTCAATAGAGAAGACAACAAAAGAGTTGTGGGATAAATTATCTTCATTATATGAGATAGCTTCAGCATCAAACAAGGTATTCATAATGAAAAAGTTATATAATTTGAAAATGAAAAGAGTTATGTTGGATCACCTCAATGATTTCAATACCTTACTTTCTCAATTGATTTCAATAGGCATCACATTAGATGATGAAATGAAATCTATTATGTTTTGTGCTCATTTTCAAATAGTTGGAAAGGAGTGGTAATGGAAGTTAGTACTTAGGTTGTTGCCAAAACAAAATTTCTATTTGATGAGGTTGTCGCTACACTTCTCAGTGAAGAT
Organism: Chamaecyparis obtusa; assembly: GCA_027943335.1. Lineage (NCBI taxonomy): Eukaryota > Viridiplantae > Streptophyta > Pinopsida > Cupressales > Cupressaceae > Chamaecyparis > Chamaecyparis obtusa. The sequence continues at coordinate 1,816,242 of BSBK01002634.1, forward strand.
ATGCATAGGAAGAATCATGAGTCTTCCTTTGGTGATGCATTAACAATAGTTAGCACTATAAATTGAGGTAGGAGTCACAAAAGAGGCAGACATAAAAACCACAAAAGATATCAATCTACACATTGGTCACAATCAAGAGGTAGAAATGGTACATGCTAGTTTTGTGGCAAACCAGGACATACAAAAAAGAAACGTTGGAAATACAAAAGGCCCAAGATAAAGTGATCAATGATGGTGTATTGGTTCTTGTAGCTGGTGACATGAATGCAAGTTCATGGGTTGTAGATTCAAATGCCTATTTCCATGCTACTCCATGCTAGAGTGCTTTCATGAATTATCAAGAAGGTATGTTTGGTAAAAAAATTATTGGAGATAACAAAGAATGTGACATTGTCAGAAAGGGTGATATTTTATTATCGCTAAAGAATGGTATTAAATGGCTTATGAAATATTTCTATCATGCTCTTAAGGAAGGAAAGTTATAGTTAGAAAAAATTGATACTAAAATCAATCTGGCAGATATGTTTACCAAGTTTGTATATTTAGAGAAGTTTGAATTTTGTAGAACTTCTATCGGCATTATTACAACATAGCCATAAGATCCAAGTGGGGGATATCTATGTACATCTCTTATCATAAAAAAATATTATAATTCAAGTGGGAGATTGTAACCGTTCTATTTTGTAATGGTTCTGAAGAAATGTGAAGCCAAATCATTTCTCTGGTTGTAACCGATAGATTCCCAAAACTGTTCATCTTTCAGATGTTGTGATGCCAAATATAGTCTTTTCTATGCATGAAAATAAGTGATAGAATTATGTGAGAAATTTTTGTATTTTGTATGACTATATTTTTAATGAAAGAGATATGCCCATGCTTGTAGAGTGGATGTATTCCAGATTTGACGAACCACTATAAAATATTTTTTGTCTGTCTATTTTGTCTTTGATATGTTTATCTAATTTTTCATTTTACTTTTGCATTTAAACCTCAACAAGTTGTTCTGATAAACTCTATTCACAACAATTTCATTTGAAGTTTCCAGATGCAACACCATATTTAAAGATATATAAGGGAAGGATGCCATATATTTGTGTGTTTTAGTTTTTGAGGTATATATAGAGGATTTGGCTTGGTGTGATAGCACTCGTGAGACAGGGGAATCATTGCATATGCATTCAAATATTGGTATCTACCATAATTAGTAGTGAAAATATTGGGCGATTGATATGGTTGAGGTGTGGAAATGAATAGGGATAAGTGTATCATAACTTAAAATTGAGGAGCCTATTCATCTTCTCTTCTATGTAATTACCACTTTATTGATCAATATAAGCACTAGAGAGTGTTTTGTCTTCTAGGAGAGTATGTTCAAAAGTTGTGGCTTGAAGACTTCAAAAAGATGGAGGATTAGACTAACAATACTAGAACTAAAGTTGACACTCCATGCAAAAAATGAAAGGGTGAATTAGGTTGGGAGATTTAATGGTGACTGATAAATTGGGCTTCATTAGGTTACTTTCATAGAACCATCTAATTTTCACGAGGTCTAGAGATTATTGTTCCATGTTAATGTGAAGGGAAGTCTTTCAAACAAGAACAAAAAATATGTCATTGGCTAGCACAATATCTGTAATGTTTCTTTAGTTGCATTGTTTGTAGAAGAAGCCATACCTTTCTGGTTATTGTTGTTCAGTTTAAATAACATTTTCAGTGATATTTGGATAGCTATTTCAACTTACAAATAGTGTTATTTCAATCTGGGAAGATTCTAAGTATTTTGTGCACCATTATCAAAATTTTGGGTAGCCACTTGAAGATTTAAGTAGAATTTTTTCTCCATAGTTGGGTTTGAACATTGAGGTTGTGGCTAATAATAACTAGAGAGATTCATTGATGCTCCTGAATTTATTTAAAAAGGTCAAACTCTATTTCTAAAATTATTCAATGCCCAAAATTTTCATTGAATGTATGTTTCTTTACCAATTTCATGTTTGTTATCTAAAGAAAGAGTTAGTGTTGTTCATGAATATTTTCTCTACATTCCATTTTATGAGTTAACTTTGAGTGAAACACAAATAGAAAGTAATCAAATTGTTTAACAAAATTTCTCTGAGCAAGGTGCATGATTTTGGGTTGAATCTATTGGAATAATGGCTAGTGCTCCCCTTTGGATTCACAACATGTCTTAATTGCCTCATGTGTCTTCAATAAGTCTAGTGGTTGTATTGGGCATTAACAGATCATTTTTTTGGTGCAACGACAACCACTACTTGTAACAATTAGTATCAGAACTTGGTCACAAGCTCAAATTCCCTCAGGTAGCACTGAGGGGGAGATTGTTGGCATAATGGTCAATGTTCCCCTTAGGATTTGAAACATGTCTTAACCACCTCATGTGTCTTCTATAAGTTTAGTTATTGTATTGTCCATTAATAGGTCAATCTTTTGGTGCAACAATAACCACTACTTGTAACAAAATTAAGTTAGGGGTTTTTCATCACAATTGTTTGACTAAATTACTCAAGATGGAAAGGTGCGAGATTGATAACCATACATTTAGGATATCTACAACAAACCATTACAAATAGTAAATTATAAAACTACTCATCTTACAATAGGAATTATGCAAGCTATTCATTTCTTGTGCTCTATAATGTGCAAAGATATTAGATTTATCATTGTTAGTCTATTAGACATAAGGATAGTTTTTTATGTTTGAGAAAGAGAAGTGGAAGTTCTAAGAGCACAATAGAGTAGTTCTTATAGTGGCTTAACATATCCATGGAGACAGATTTGGAATCGTAGTTTCTAATGGCATTTTTAGATTAGGAGTGGGAATAAAAAAGTTGAAGAAGGAACTACAAAGATCATTTTCCAAGATTTATTGCAAAAAGACACATATAATACATGGGATTGAATATTTTTATATCTCATGTGTGGAGTATTATTTCAGAATACAAGAAAGATTAGTCTTAATTAGCACTATAATTTGGTAAAGAGAAACTAAGTCTTGGACCATGCAGTTTAGGTTTAAGAGCCCAAATTTGGCCTATTTGTGCATCTCTAAAGTATTGTTGTAATATTATACAATATTCTTCTTCAACTTGGAACTTGCAGTAAATAAAACATGTCTAGATAGCTACCTAAATTTATCACCAAGTATAAGGAACAAATTTTTGAAGAAAATCTCCACAATATAGAAAGGAAACTTGCATGTTTACCTCAATCAAAGTATGGATTAATTTTCAATTTGTAAGCAATAGAGAATTATTTATCCATGATAGAGAAACTAGGGTCTAAGGGAAAATAAGTGACCATGATGCTTGCTATGATTCCTTTTGTTAATCTAGTGTTGTCGAGACATTCTGATGGAGATGTGATACTTGTGATACTCTATGTATTGTTAATTTTATGAGGATAACAACACCACGTGATCCTTATAGAAAGGAATTTACGAAGGAGATATCTCCTTTGATCATGGAAAGTTTTCAAGGTTAAGTGATATCCATAATCCATCCTTTGGTAAGAAAGTCAAAATTTTAGAATCATTTGCAAAAATTAGAGCTTGTGTGATTATGTTGGATCTTGGTCGTGAAGACTTAATTCTTGATATGCTCCATCAATTTTTTATTTCTATTAAAATAGATCAAAATCTAAATGTTTTATTTTCTATGCATTCCATTATGTCTTTAACTATTGAGGAGAGTGATGATAATTTTCAATTCTTATTATCTACCCTTTGGCTATTTTGAAACAAGCACATGTTACTTATCCTAATACTTTTAAGTTGGTTAACAATGTGAGAAAAAAATTAAGCCATTCTTAATAGTGGACAAGATAGAGAAAGGAGGATAACTTGAAGTAACTATTAGTAAACATAAGGATGGTAAGGAAAAAGGAGAATCATTTCATGCATCCATGGGTGTGAAATACACAAGTATTCATGATAACAAGAATGATTATGAGTATGTTGTCAGGGAGACTCCAAAAATATCAATGACTGATCAACCACGCGAAGGTATGAGATCCTTTGATGATTTTTTATTTAAGAAAAATAATATGGTGGATGCATCTAGGGTTAAGTATTATGTGGAAGAAAGGAAAGAATATTTTTTCAGCCTATAAAAGATCCTAAAAAGAAAGGAAAAATTCAATCATATGGGAATCCTAGGAGGGATGGAGCTATTGGTATTCATAAGGACCACAAAGTTAAAGAAGACACAATCATGGATTTGCTACTTGGAAATTTGGAGTCTCCATTCATTATGGTATCACATCCATTGGTTAATGACTATAGGATTAATAAAGAATCTTTTGGATTAGTTATTTTTCATAGTAGCAGCTAAGGGAAGGCATGATGATATTCATTGTTATGACAGTAATCCTTTGAATCAACATGATATTGATTGGATAAAGCATAGTGAAAATGAAGATCTCAAGCTGATTGATAACTCACTCTTTGAGATTCATGTTGATTAGACATTGACAATCCACTCCTTGAGTTGGATGTTGGAACACCTCTTGAAGTTGATCAAGAGTTGCAACTCTTCAACTTGGAGGAGAGTACTTCTCAAATTGGATTTGATTGCAAGAAAGAGGTTGTTTCCTTGATACATTTGAAAAATGGACATGATGTTGATTACAAATCAACCTTGGATAGATACTTGGATATCAGTATGGCCAAGGAGTACACAAGGAGAAAAGATATTACTAAGAGACAACTATAGAATCCTAGTGTTGATCTAGGATTCCCAAGGGATTCAATTAGTGCATCACATTATGGTTACATTGTGTGGGATGCATTTTGCTTTCCATTCATCCCACCTACTAAGTAATCTCTACTCTAAATGATGCATAGGTGTGGGATGGGTGATTGGTTTGGTATGCTTCCCTTCATGAAGGAGGATGCCATGTCTTGTAGGGTTGCCAATTTTATTCTCATACAGTTACCAATTTGGGATACATATTAGAGAGGAAGTATTGTGGTAGTTAGACATTTTGGACATTCTATTAGTACTGCTTATTTTTTCAGCAAAGGACTTTGTGTTTTAAATTTTTGATAATTCAACAAAGGATTTTGTTGTCTGGTTATGGCTACATTTTAGATTTTTATCCTTGTCCTCAATTTGCAAAGGAACTATTTCTTATGTTCCAAAAACCCTAGGTGGAGGCTTGTTGAAGATAACCCTAAGTTTTTGTTTTGAGGAATAAAACCCTAGGTCATTGATTAATTTTCTAATTGATTATTACTTTTTCAGCCACTTAAGTTCCTCTTTAAAGCATATTTTGTATTTCATCATCAAGCAGGCCCAAAGTCTTTCAAAATTTGATTTACCTAGTGAGCCTTTTAATTTTTCCTAAGTTTTAAACCCCAAAGATTTTTAATTTTTCCTAAGTCCCAGAGATTTATTAAAACTGTTAAACCCTTCCTTGATCTGACGATGAGCATAATCCCGCAATGAAGAAGTGATCAAAGTTTACCAATCACGGGATCATGATAGTTGTTAGATGCTTCGGTAATGAAAAGATCAAAGCAAGTGGGACTAGTCTTTCAGGGTTTATATCTACTGACTGATAGAGATAATCTAACAATGTATGTTAACTAGGCCCAGTCATATAGGAATTAAAGTACCATCAGATATATTTTGATCTAATGGTCAGTGTAATCCCACAACGAAAAGATAACTAAGGATTACTGATCGCAGCATTGCGCCAGTCGTTAGATTTTCCTTTTAGCAAGGTACGACATCAGTGGGGCTGAGAGATAAAGTTTCATAAAGGTTCTGACGTGTCTCTTTTCATCAAATGGCTATTGCAATGCCTTGATGAAAATGTGAAGGAAGATTAGTGATCATGGGATCATGTCTATCGTCCAATCATCTAAGGAAACATAAAGCAATCTGGTGGGGTCAAGTCATAGTGAAAAAAAGATGGTCATTTGATGATCTTGATCCAATGGTGATCGTGAAACCTAATTGCTAAGTGCATCTGAAAGGATACAGTTTTAATCACTGTCACATCTATTTTAATCAGATGAAAGGCGTGAAGCTGCAATGGAAAGTTGATCGATAAATAGTGATCATAGGATCACAAAAATCATCCAATGTGTTTTAAGTAAAGATCGATGGTTCTTTTTTAAACTTTCTCTTTTTGGTGCAAAAGCTTTCATATCCATTAGACTACAAAATTTCAAATTTTCAAAGAGCTATGGTAGGAACGTGTGGCATGGCTGTCAAGAATTAATGATTTTTGCATACATACTATATCTCTCAAATGTTTCATTTTTTAAATCAAAGCTACAGAATTTTCAAAATACTTTGGTGGAGAAAAATTGTAGAGCAATTTTTATTTTCTGAGAAATTGTTGACCTCCTACAACAACTCAACCATTCTACTAATGATGCATCAAAAATGAAAGAACTAGTCCCCAAGAACCCTAGGCTTAGGGTTTCAAATGCTTTATATGATAAAGGGAACTATATGAAGGATGTAAATATTGGGGGTTCTGGTCTAGACTTGTTTAGGTTTGGTTTTGGACAAAGGCATGCCTTTTCTCCCAATAGTAATGTAGGGCAATTCGACGTAGGCAAGCTTGTTGTTCCTAATGTCTTTATGGATACTGATATTCTACTTCAGGTTGCACAAAACTATGATCATGTAGCAAGGGTTGTTAGGGATATAAATGGAAACCCTTTGATTATTATTTCAGCGGAGGAAATAAGAGAATTTTTCAGATTGAGTGAGCCAACCAATGACCTAGAAAAGATAGATTTTGATGAGTTAAAATAGATCTACAATGCCGAAAGAGAATATCTTAGAAACCATCCTTTGAGGGATTTTTTCAATAAGGTTTGAGGTTTGATTATGGTAGGCCCTAAAACACAAGAGCCCCTCAAATTAGATTATTTCAATCTGACGAAAAAGGGTATGTACTACTCATTATGTCAAATTTTTTGTGAAGATTTTGAAGAGGAGATGCTAGCTCATTACATGTTCATGATGGCACAGATCTTGCAGTCTTACTTAGAAATCACTTTTAAATTTTCTCCATATTTAGTTGAATTAATACATAATGGATTGATAGGAATTCAGAGAGCCAAAGTTGATAGGCCTTTTGGTTGGTATTCCCTAATGATGTACATGTTTCTATACAAGGGTGCAGACTACTTTGAAAAGGAGATGGATCTAATGAAGGAGAAGGACGGTGAGGAAATGCCCATCCAATTATGGAATTTAAACATGACTTGGGATAGAAATGAAGCTAGTTTTGTATCTTTTCATAGATGTTTTGCATCAAGGATTAGGGCTTTACTATTTTTAGAGAACCCTAGAGTCCCAAGAATACTCTTGGATTTCCTTAGGCCAAAGCAGTATGCTACTAATATCAAGATTGTGCATAATTGGGGTGATATTATTTTATACCATGTATCTACTATTTTCAGAGTGTATGATTTCAGGGGGACTCATATTATCCTACCATATCAAGTTCCTAGGAAGATAGAAATATAAGAGATTTTTAGACAAATTGGAGGTTTGCAAGATGCTGCCCTCACAAGAAAAGGAAGAGGAACTATTTTTCTAACACTCACTATAGCCCACCAATTTTTGATTACAAAGGGTGGTTGGTCATATATGGATAAATTTTTGGAACCATATCACATGGCTACTTTAGTAGCTAGGCCTGCAAATCTAGAGGGTTTTTACAATGACATGTTCAAGAAGAGAACCAAGTGTGCCTCCATGGATCATGTTTTCAATTTCCTTGAAGACATCATTAGAAATATATTTGATTTGTAGGAGCGGGAGATTAGGAAAGAAAATTTTCTAGTGTATAAGAAAATACTAGATTTTGTTCAACACTTTATCAAGGATTATAATACCTTGAAAGATTTTAAACCATTTGAGAAGAAGGTGGAAGTTCTTATGAGCCACTTTTAGGGTATAATACAAACCATGAATGAGAAAAAGGATATAGTGATGTAGACAGAGCTAGAGAGGGCTAAATTTTTCCTAAGTAAGTGTGCATTTGCCAGAATGATGCCCCTGGGTAGATATATTATATAGAAGAGAACTGGATACACTTTGGTGGTGTTAGGCCCAAGTATATAGTAAAAGGGTCAAAGGGTAGAGGATATCCCTTCCTCTTCTAGAGGAATAGAAATACAAGAGAAAGCAAGGGATTCTCCCTTATCATCAGAAAATAGGCCTATAGATATTGGCTTTGATTCCTCACCTCCCCAAAAGAGACAGAGGATAGAAAAAAGACCACAACATAATGAGGAAGCTTACTCTCCCACCCAATCACCACTTAACCTTGATAATCAATAGGAGGTGGTAGAGAAACTGCAAAGAATGGGTAGTCTAGGTCAAATTTTAATGACCTATGAGGAAATAAATGAAGGACTACCTGAGCCTCCCAAGGATGTAGAATTGGACTTAACTATAGGGGAGTTTTCTGGCAAGGAACTAGACCCCATCACTAAGAAATCTTGTGATGAGTTTCTTTCAGATGATGCTTTTGTCAAAGCTAGGGTTTTTATGCAGTTTTTGTGGAGAACTCATATAAGTTAGTTCAAGGAAACATGTGAGAATAGGGAGGAATAAAATCCAAAAAAGTACATTACAATAATTGAGGATGAGGTAAGGAAGGAGATTATGGAAAGATTTGAAAAAGTTACTCCAGAGCAGGGGGGAGAGCTGGTAAGAAATGCAGGGGTACTCATCCTCCCTGAATGGGATATTGTCAATGTAATTGTCCTAGATGTTGTTAGCAAATAGATCAAACTAGTACACAAGACCAAAGAAGAAGCACAATAGGCTATCAAAGGTGTCACTTTCAGTGATGACCACCAAAAATTGTTCATGTGGTCTCTAAGACAAGATGAAGGAAACAAGGGGAAATAGATTGTCAAAGGTGATCTTTCTGGTAGGCTGCTAGTACAAAGTGTTAGTGAAACCTCAGGGGTTGAAGCATCAGGAATGGCCCTAGAAAATACTAATCCTAGCATGAAGGTAGCAGAGAGGGAAGCCAAAGAGAAGGAGGATCTCACATTAAAACTTGAAATAGTTTTAGAGGCTTATGGTGAAATGAAAAAGGAGATCAGTGAAAAGGATAAAATAATTGCAGAATTGAGAAGGCAGTTAGGAGAGCAAGGTCCAATTCATATGCCTTAACAATTACAAATTTCTTCCTCCCGTACCTTTCCTCCTTCATCTAGTCCCATCATTGAATACCATCCTTACCCTCTACCTTCATTTACTTGTGAGGAGTTGTTGATTGAGAGAGAGATGTTAGAAGATGCAAGGAGAGCCCTTATTGAAAAGGGAAAGAGAACAAAAAGTGAAAGATAATTGTTTAATGAGGGAAAGTTGGAGGTCCATATGAAATATGAGGACAAAGTAAGGGATAAAATTTTTCAATTTGTTGAAGGTGTTGATCCAAAGAGGATTTACCAAACTGGGGATGAGTTGATTAAAATCTTGAATTCTTTCAAAGAGGAAGTTGCCACTGTGGACCCAATTTTGGATAAATGGGTTACTAGAAAAGATAAAATGAAATTATTTTATTCTTTGAATAAGGATCAATAGGGTGCAAATGAACAAATAAAAAATACTCACAAGTTAGTTAAAGGCTTGTTTGAGTTTTCAATCAAGAGGGAAAATGTAAAAAGAAAGGCATTAATATTAAGGGGAAGATATTATCAAGACTTTTTCAAATGTTTCCCAATCTTTTCAAAAAGAATGGAGGAATAAAGGACAAAAAGGTATGGTTAGGACAACTAGATGATGAGTTGTTAATCAGAGTAAGTAGCATTTTAAATACTGACATCAACATCATGTTTGTCCAAACAATTGAAATTTTGGAGGATGTTAGAGTACACTTTGGGTCCCTCAATAAAGAAGTCCAATAGGTAAAGGCTGATTGGGATGTCTTGGTAGAGAAAAAATATGAGATGGTTGCTTTCCCTTGGCCCAGTGAAGAAATCTACAAGTCTTGGGAAGATACATACTCTTCGGAAGAAGAAAAGACAGAAGAGACACCCATTGAGACTACAACAGGTGGCACCTCCCCAGCTCCCTAAACAAAGCAAACTGGAGGGAGAATTTTGTATGGGAGAGTAAGTACAAAGGAAACACTTGGTAGAAATAGAACTATTTTTTGAAATTGTTGCAAAGGCTTGGTGCACAAATCAGTGGGTAGTTTTGCAAAAGTGCAACAGAACAACTATTTTGTACTTACTGACTTTTGTCTCATATGATGTAACTTTTTGTCTTTTCCTAAATGATTCATAGCTTGTTTTCAATCCTTATTCTATAAAAGGATTTCCAAGATCATTTAGAAGGATCAAAACTTGAATACTTTTTGCTTGCAATTTCTGAGTCTAGGGTATAACTCATTGTATTAGGTTAAGTTATTTATGAGAAATAGCAAGTTCTCTAGTTTTTAGCCATTGTTGAAGTGGTTTATGATTCAAAGCATAGTGTATACATGAAACATGATTCAGTAAATTTGAATACAAAATCTAGGGTTTACATCTCTCCTTTGTGTATTACTTCTTTGAGTTATGAGTTTTCAAATTCATTGCATTGAGTTCTTCTGTGTATATGTTGTTATTCCTTTGCTTTGATCTAGAATCAAATGAAATGGCTTTGGATAGAACATAGATTCTTTTGGGTTTGCATAAGGATTTCTATAAGTAGGGTGAATCCATAGATATTTTGATCAATATCATCATAAGGTGGTGGTATTAAAGGGATCCAGAATCAATAACTTTGAATAGTTTCTATATTTCTTACTTTGTAGTGGATTGTTACCCAATGGATAAAGCACTAGCCAGAAATGAGTTCATTTTGCAATAATAAATTCCTAATAGAGTTTGGTTATATTCCTATTATTGATATAAAATTGTCAAAATATCTTTGAGGTATTGTGACCTACAATTTGTATCCTATCAAGTGGTAATGGAGAATCAATAAATGACTAGTTCTCATTTAGTATTTTCTTACCCTTTATCTGTTATTTTGAATCCAGTCTAAAGTTGTAAAAGTGAGGTTTATTTTATTGGATTAGGAGCACCCTCCTTGGTTTTGCAGAGCCAGAAATGTAGAGGGTAGTCTTGTCCCTATAGTTGGTCCAGTCATCCTAGATATTCATACTTAGAATTAACCATTCCTTAAAATATGTATGTGGATGTACTGTTTGTTTTCATGAGCATAAAGTCCATTTTGAAGAACCAACACATTCCGCATATAATTGGTATGGAGCAATATGATATTATAGATAGTTGGAAATGTGGATAGCCCTTTAGTTTATGCGACCTAGGAGGAACATCCTCATGGATAGTTATGTTTTGGGGAGCTAGTTGGAATAATGTTAAGTTCCCACCCTCATTTGACATTAGAGGTGCATGTGATTTTAGCTAGAGTGAGGCTCTCTGTTGGATTGAGGATTTTCTCATACATGATAGTAGTACATGAAATGTTGGCTTGATTGATTATGCATGTGGGGTCATTTGTAATTTTGGCATTCAATTGATTGGTGCATTGATTCATGATGAATTTCTTTACAACTCTAGGTTTGGTAATGTTTATACCAATGTAGCAGAGCAGATTGGTAGAGCATCATTCTTGAGGAAGATATGGGATCCAGGAATTTGGTTTTAGAAATCATGTGAAGATTGCTTAAGGATAAGAAATCTCTAGGAAATGAGAACTGTAATGTCCCCTTTCTAGTCCATCAATTCATGATGTGTCACTGTCCCATTTTTCCTTGGTCTGGTGGGATAACTAAGACTTTACAGGGATTAGAGAGAGTTTTAGCCTAGGAAATTATAGTTACAACCCAATCAAAGTTGATTTAGTAGGGTTTCCAGATAGTTTTTATTTTTAGTAAGTCATCAATGGGCTCGGTGATGTTGATTTTTCAGAATTGAACTGGGAACATCTCACTAAGACATTTCCAATGAGCTATCACACCTGATTATCTGAGTCCAATTGATCATTAATTTTAATGCCTAAAGATTGAATAATTTATTAATAAAGTGACTATTAAATTAAAGTACATATTAATATGTCACTTTATTATTAAAAGAACATTTTATTTAAAGTGGGTTAGTGAAGAGATATACTAGGGGAAAATGAAGAGTCACAGGGATGTGTTATAAAAGAAATTTCAGAGGCTCATTCTCTTCATGCTTGATATATGCTTTTTTTTATGTTTTGATTACTAATTTCTCTTGGAGAAATTTTGGAAGCTTCTATCTTTTGATTCAGTGGGTTTGAGGATGAAAACCCTTAAGCTTGGAGGCAGTGGATGGAAACCCACTATCGATTGGAGACATTGTGCAAGTGTCTCACTTAGTGTTTTAAGTTCATATTTTTGGTATCCAATCTTACTGTGATTTTCTATAACTATGATTAGATTTTTGTTATTATTCTAATAGAGAATTAAATGCAATATTATTTTTGAAACTTCATTCCAATTAGGTATTTGCATTTTTGTTGGATAATTTGAAATTAATTGCATACAAATCTGTTGTTTAAATTTTTGTGATATATTTTCAAAAATTTGGAGAAAATATCCTTATGGGGATATAACAAGTTCCTAGATGAATCCAATGTTTCCATAGATACATTAGAAATAGAAGTATGGAAGAGTTACTTCGATCGATCGTATACCAATCATGGTGTAGGGAAAATAATCATTTTCACTACCCCACAAGGTGATATGATTCCCAAAGTCCTATAGAATCAATTTTCCATGCACGAACAATATAGTGGAGTATGAAGCTCTAGTTACCATATCAAAGCTATCCATACAATGAAGAATACAAAATATGAGTCTATAGTGATTCCCAACTAGTCATTAGCCAAGTCAATAATGACTATATGGAAAAAGATGAGAAATTGATCCCCTGTAGAAATTTAATAGATCAACAACAAGCTTCTTTCAAATACATCATATTTGAACAAGTTCCAAGAGTTCAAAATAAAGCTAAAAATGCAATGGTTGTCATTGCATCCCTCATTGACATGCCAGGTAACGAAACAAGGTTCAAGTTCTTGGTTGAACAACTGATGATCCCACCCTACAATGTACTTATGTTAGAGTCATTTTATGTCCTTGTTTATCCTAATTCACCTTTGTACAAAGATGTCTATGCATATCTCAAAGACAACTACCTTCAACCAAAATTATCTTGAAACTAGAATAAATCCCTTATTAGACAAGTTGATAGGTGCACCATTCTCACTAATACTCTATATAGGAAAGGTGTCGATGGTATGCTTTTAAGGTGTCTCAATTCAATAGAATCTCATATGACCTTGCATGAGATTCATGAAGGTGTTCATGCGGCCCATTCTGGTGGTAATAAATTAGAAGAGAAGCTCCTATGAATAGGATACTATAGGCCAACCATGGAAATAGACACTCACAAATATGTCCAAAGATGCAAACAGTGTCAGGTACATGGAGACATTATACATGACTAGCTCAGGAGCTCCAACCTCTCACTTCATCCTAGTCTTTCTCACAATGGGTATTTGACCAAGTAGGTAATGTAATCACCTAAAATTGGGCTAATAGAACCTAAGGCCTTATTTTCCCTAATTTGGGATAAAACCCTAATTATGTTAATATGACTCTTGATTATTGACATAATTCATGAAATTTGATAAAATCATTAAATGTCCTAATTCAAACATTTATCATAAAAGTATCAAGCAAGATCAATATAATTATCTATATGCATAATTAATTTAATCAATCCTATTAAATTCATGGCTAGAGTAATTAATTAAAAGAAATGAATAAATCCTCAAAATGACATGTCACCTTAAAGGGGACAACAAACACACCTCAAACCAATGAGAGGTAGTCACATGGATCAAGCTTGGAGGCATCTCAACCACTCCTCATGGATGCATCCTAACCATCCAAAATCTCAAGATTCTATAAAAGCAAATTTTCAAATCTTCATTCCTCTCCCTATTGCTTTGATTTTTGCTAATAGACAATTTATTTCATGCTTTCATATGCTCATAGATAATTAGAAAACACTTCATTTTGGATAATTGTAATGAGTCTCATGGCTTTCCTAGTTAATTTGGAATGAATTTGATTGCTTTAGCTTCTCATTTGCTTAAATCTCTCATTTTAGCATTGCATTGTTTTTTAGGATTAAATCTGAGAGCAATTTACAATCCTTTTCATACTTGTGCTAATTAGAGAGCAATAGGATGCTTTCAATTGTTTGTTTTCTTTGCTTATTTGATCTTTCTAACAATTGATATAATGTCTTATTGAAGTGTTGTGTTGCAAATTTGTAGGTCAATAATTCACACACACATTTTTGGCACCCACCATGGGGCCAAGCCCCAGATTTATAGATTTTTAGACTAACTTTTGTCATGTTTCATTCTACCAGGGATCGCATACAGGAAATAAAATTGCATCTGGGAAGAACAATAGCACCCCGCATTTCTTAGATTACATCCAGGATTTCCCAGATCGTATTCAGTCAAGTATTGTATCTGTTTGAATTAAAGATCGCATTTGGGATTTGGAATCGCATTTAGTTAATTGAATCATTTTTGGGAAAGGGGATCACATCTAGTCAAATTTAGGATCACATCTGGGGATATTTGCTTGAATTTTGGATTTTCTAACCCCTAATGATTTGATTTGTTATTTTCTGTGATTTTTAAACAGTGTAACGGTGGTTTGTAGGATGAATGACAGAGACATTATCATTTCAAACTACTAATGATTGTTTGTAGGTTACCTAAAGGAAGCAACAAGACTTCATGCTTTGAGTTTTAGGAACTTAATACAATTTAAATTCATTGTTCAAATCAACTAGAGGATTATGCTCTTTTCCCTTGAGGAAAATCAGAAACTCAAAAGTTGACGTGCATTTTGAGGTTAAATTGGGGAAATGAATGTTAAAGATTGCATGATGTGTCTTGGAGAGATAGTTTGAGTTAGGAGATTATGCACTTCTCCTTCATGGAGAATCAGAAATCTAGACCTTAAGCTATTAATCTACTTTCTTTCATTGCATTACCTTTAGAGGGCATGCCGATTGAGGAAAAAAGCTCCAGGGAATGACCCAAGTGGGGACAAGTCTTAAGCTGACTCTTCCACCCCACTATAAAATTTGACGCTTCCTTGAGGTGAAAGCCTCAGAAGACATAATTTACTTTGGCCTTGGAATCTTAACAATATTTTTCCAAGGACATGCTTGAGATTTGTGTAGAGTAGAGCCACTTAAATCTTGCTTGTGAGACTACACAATCTTGAGTACTCATAAGGCTATAGGCCTAAATCCTTCTTGTGGGACTATGGGGGGTGGTTATGAATGGATGCCTTTATTAAAATCCTTAAGATAGATGATACCTGGTTCACCTCTGAAAGATTGTTATCACTTGTGTGAGGCAAATAGTAATTTCCTCAAAACATTCACCATATCGAGCCCTTATTGACATTACTACTCAATTAATATGGGCTTCAATATCCATTGTGTTATTGATCTTCCATATTCTAAGGATTCTTTGAGTGTGTTCCTAAGTCAATGAACAAGTGGTCTCAATCTCTACCTAGCATAAGGCAAGTTAGGTGTGTTTGCATAAATATGGCTGCTTGACATGTTTTAAGTATAAATCTCAAATAATTCCCCTCAAATGAACAAACACCAAGCATTTTCAAGCACCTAAAAGTCATTGGAAATTGACAGAAAAGACCCACTTTTCCAAAAATCACTGAAACTTTCATCTGACAGACCAGCATAAAATCACATCTGGTATCCTAAATTGCATCTGGTATTCTAAGTCACATTCGGTATATCCTAAATCACATCTGGTGTCTATCACATTTCCTAGATCACATCTAGTAACTATTGTATATCCTGAGTCGCATCCCATATTTCCTGGGTCGCATCTAGGGCCAACAGTTTGTCAATTGCCTATAAAAGATCACATTTGGGACAAAGAGTAGTTTTGTACCTTTTAGAACCAAAATTTTTACATTTAAATATACCCATTTTTTCCATTACTAAGATTCTACTGTCAAAACACATCCATCTGATAACCTAAGAGAGTCATTTCTAAGAAAGTCTTGTCACCTTGCATGGTCTAAACTACATTTGTCCAAATTGTGGAGTCATCTTATCCTATCAGTTATTATCAAGTTCCTATCTCATACATAGGGCACTCTAACACCCTTTGACACTGGAGCTTTAAAAAAAATCACAAATCCACTTGCATTTTGATTCCCAACTCATAAACAGGGCACTTTGACACCCTTTGACATTGGATCCATAAGACATTTTCAAATCCACTTTTGCATCCTTGGACTCACAATCAAACATTTGCAAACATTCAGACCCACTTAAATACAAGACACTCACTAATTCCTTAATCAAGTTTTCATGATTAACACAAGACACAAAACTTATCATTTTGAAAAGAACCCATTCTCAAATGAAGTACCTTTTCTTGCATTTGAAAAAGGAGAAACTTCAAGACTAGGTCCACTATTTGGAATTACTACTAGCATGACTTATACAGCAACACCCGAAGTGACAAACATGAATAACCAAGAAGATTTATGTTGGGATGAGAGACATGATGAACAAGATAACCAAGATGAACATGATAACCAAGCAAGAAATAACCAAGGAGAAGCATGACACCGAGAAGTGCACTATGATTCCGATGACAATGAAGACCCTACTGAACAAGAATACCAAAGGGCTTTAAGAAGCAAATGATTCAATAAAATCCTTGAGAGAACTTTGGAAGAAAACAAGGAAAGGTACTTCCTATAACTTGCCTCTCAAGGTGTGAAACTACCAAAGGACTATGATGTAAACTAACTCAAACAAAAATAAGATCTCAGTCGTATGTCTATTTTGACAAGACAATTACTTTCCATGCAAGATGAAATAAAAGAACTCAAGAAAGAAAAGTACAAACCAACAAAATAATACTCTTTGGAGCACATACGTCCTTTTCCTTTTGACAAGGGACTAAAGATGATTCCATTTCCTAAAAATGTCACAATTCCTAAATGCGACAAATACACTAGAAATTCTGACCCTCGAGATCATGTGAGGGAATTTTGTACAACCAATATGAATTTATGCACGAACAAACATATCTAATGAGATTATTTCCATGAAGCTTAGGTGGACAAGATATGGACTAGTTCTCAAAATTACCTATAGGAATCAAGACATTTGATGAACTAGTACAAAAGTTCATACAACAATAAGTGACAATGTTGGATTTTTGCAATACCAAATAGAAAAAAGGAGAATCATTCTTGAATTTCCTACAAAGATGGAGGAAAATCTTTGCACAATATGCTAGGAAGATACCTAAAAATGAAAAAATGGACATTTCCATTAACAACTTAGTTCCTGAAATGAATTTTCCAATACAATTACAAGGACCACCAAGTTTTGAAAAGATGATAGATAGTGCCATCAAGATTGAAGAGGTCTTGATCAAGAAAGGAGAAATCCCTATCAATAAGGAAAATAAAGACAAGTACTATCCCACCAAAGATAAGTACAAATATGGAAACAAGAACAAGATTGTCATTAACAATGGAGTGGTTAATACTCCTAATTTAAAACCAAAGTTGGATGCCTTTAATCTCACAATGAGTCTCCAAGTGAGAAAGAATTCAAATTCTACAATGACACCAATGGCTAACAAGAATTTCAATAAACCTCCTACTTGAATAGAGCCTTGGGAAACAAGACCTAAGAGAATATTTACACCATTGGGAGATAGATTGGAAGTATTCTTGAAGTCATTATTGGACAATAAAATCATTACAATTCCCACTTCTAAACCTTGGGAACTAGAAGTAAAACCCAAGTGATGGAATGATAACGATTATTACGATTTTCATCATAATAAAGGACACAAAATGAACAATTGTATGAAATTAAGACATGTTATTCAAGACCTGATTGAAGAAAGAAAATTTAAGGTAGATGGACATCATACAAACAATGACCATAAAGCATTTCAAACTCCATTACCTAGCTACAAAAAAAAGGAATCTTCCAAGAGCAACAAGATTAACTATACATACACCGATAATGATAATGTAATTCATATGGTGGAACCATACAAATCTTCCATCAATGTGATCACTCTAAAAGGAGCCCAAAACAAAACCAGGTCTTCTATTGTTGTAACAAGAAATCAAGCTAAGCTCACTCTAAAAGGAGCTTCAACATCAAACATGCCACCTACAACAACAACATCTAAACAACTGGCATTACCTCCAAAGTTTAATCTAGTGGACCAGTTGCAATGCACACCATCTCAAATATCCATTCTAGAGCTGTTAAAAATCTCTCCTAGTCATAGGGAAATTCTTGATCAAGCCCTACTTCACACTAATGTACCAAAAGATCTAGATGTGGATAGATTCAAAACTATGGTTGGTCACTTGAATTCATCACATTACCTATATTTTTCTAAAGAGGATGACAAGTCATTGAACCAACCACATAATCAACCTCTACATTTAGAAGTCCTTATTCATAAACATTATGTCAAGTGTGTCTTGAGAGATGGAGGTGTTGGTTTGAATATATGCATGTACAACTTGGTAAAACAATTGGGATTCTCAAAACATGCAATTGATCCTAGAAGAAAGATAACAATCAAGGCTTATGATGAAGAGGAAAGATCCTCCAAAGGATTAGCTTTTTTACCTATCAGAGTGGGACCAGTAGAGCAAGATGTCTTATGTGAAGTCCTTGATTTACCACTTGCATACAATATTCTTCTTGGAAGGTCATGGATACACTCAATACAAGTTGTACCTTCCACTTACCATCAATGCCTAAAGTTTCCTCATAATGGAGTGGAGGTGAATATTCTAGTAGATACAACATATCCTTGTAACAATCTCAAACAAATAGAAATCATGGTTCCTCACAACAAGGAGAGCTCTAATAAGGTGGAGACATCCAAAGAAATGGTTTTGAGAAGCTTTGCAAAAAATATCAACATTCAAGAAACAAGTATGGGTGAATACAAGATAGATCCGTCCATATCTCTAATGGATCTTCCCATATCTCCTCAATCTCAAGGAAGACCTTCATCAATGTTTATGCCTTCCAATGGTAAAGATCTAATAATACATGAGAGAACTGGAATGGTCAAAGAAAAAGTATCCCTTGAAGAATAAAATGAAGAGAAAGATGTCTTACAGTGGCTTTATAAAGAAAAGGAAGAAGATGTAAATATCAAACATGTTGAGATAGCTACAAAAAAGTATGGAAAGGGGTATGAGATCATGAAACAAATGGGTTACAAAGGAAAAGGACCCTTGGGAAAAAAAAAATAATGACTTGTGGAACCTATACATATGGATTTCAAGAATCCTAAAGACAAGACTGGATTAGGCTTCAAGGAAGAAACATCTCATCCTGTAGCAGAAAGTGGTCTTGTATTTGACAAATCAGGAGACTCAAATGATGAAGAGGAAGTAGAACAACCCATTTCTTATGAAAGGTTGTTGCTCTTAAAAGGAGACCCATTATTAGAAATTGGTACAAATCTTGAACAAGAATTAGAAGAAAGACAAGCGGAAGAACCTAAAGAAGAACAAGAACAAGAGCTTCTTATTTTTGACACACCTCACTTTAATGAGGAACCAGAGATGATAACTGAACAAGAACCATTACAAGAAGAAGAGAAGAATGCTAATGAAGAAGATGAAGTGCCTATGACTATTGTGCACTTCTTGGGGGTTTCAGATGCTATTCAAGTAGACTCACATGAATATGAATAGGATGCTCTTTTTGATGCTACTATGGATATAGAAGTGGATGTAATACACAAATTTTCTCCTAGAGTCTTGATTGAAGAAGGAGAGAGTTCTAATTCTAGATCACTAGAGTTAGATTTTCATAATACTAACATGAACTCTAATAATAATAAAAATAACTCTAATAATCCTAACACCTATTTAGAAGAAAAATTAATGGAAAACATCTTGCAAGTTAATAACGTTGATAATAACATAGTGCTATCTCTTGAACCTACAAAATCTTTGTCCTTATTAAATCCTGAATTGATAGACTGGAATGAGCCTACGTCCACAGGCCTATTATCTTTTGAAAATGACTATTCCTTAACCTATTATCTTAATGCTTGTGAACCCTTCTTTTCTTCCATTGGTGTAAAGATTGAAACCATGACTGAGGAGGATATCAAGTTTCTCAATCTCAAAATGAAAAACAAAAAGAACAAGATATTTGATGGTGAAAACCACCTAGTGGTAGTATTAGATCCTAAAAGAGAAAAAGAAAAAGATGCATCTGATGGTGAAAACCTCCTAGAGGTGCCAAAGGATGGGATTCTTGATATCCTCCTAGATCAATTTCAAGTAAAATCATCAGTTCTAATTGAACCTACACAACCCATTAACTTGGGAACAACAGAAGCTCCTCAACTAGTACACATTGCTCAATCATTGACAGAAGAAGAAAAGATCTAATTCACCAATTTCTTCAAAGAAAAGATCAATTTTTCTTGGTCTTATTTAGACATGCCTGGATTGGATACATATTTGATAATGCATCACTTGTCCATTTCACCTAATGTGAAACCAGTAAAACAAAAGCTAAGGAAAATGAATCCACATGTGGCATTTCTAGTAAAAGCATAATTGGAAAAACTATTGAAAGATGGATTAATTAGGGCCATTGATTATGTGGAATGGATTTCAAACATAGTTCATGTTTCTAAGGTGGACAAATCCATAAATATTTTCACAGACTTTAGGGATTTAAACAAGGCTTGTCCAAAAGATGATTTTCCACTTCCCAACATAGACATGATTGTAGATTTGATAGCAGGCTATGAGATGTACTCATTAATGGATGGATTTTCTAGATATTATCAAATTAAAATTTCTCCTGAAGATCAAGAAAAGACTGCATTTACATCCGCATGGGGAACATACTATTGGAATGTGATTCCATTTGGTCTTAAAAATGTAGGTGCAACTTATCAAAGAGCAATGACCACAATATTTCATGACATGATTCATAGAAACATGGAAGACTATGTAGATGATACATTGGAAAAATCAAAGATAAGGACTACACATATAGAAGACCTAAGGAAAATCTTTGATAGGATGGAACAATTTCAATTAAGGCTTAATCCTAAGAAATTTACATTTGGCGTATCATTTGGACAACTATTAGGATTCATAGTCTCAGCAAAAGGAATTGAGGTGGACCCAGCAAAGGTGAAAGCTATTCTTGAAATGCAACCACCTAGGAATATTAGTCAAATGAGGACACTTCAAGGAAAGCTACAATCCATAAGAAGATTTATATCTTAGTTGGTGGATAATGCACAACCTTTCACAAAGTTGATGCGCAAAGGAACTACATTCACTTGGGATGAGCAATGTGAAGAAAATTTTGCCCAAGTCAAAAAATATTTGATGAATCCTCCAATCCTAATGGCACCAATTTATGGAAAACCTATATTTCTCTACATATCAGCTATAGATACATCATTAGGATTATTGCTTGCACAAGAAGATGAAACTAAGAAAGAGAGAGCTATATACTATATCAGCAGAACTTTGGTTACATATGAGTTGAACTATTTAATGATTCAGAAAGCATAATTAGTAGTGGTCTTTGCATCCCAAAAGCTTAGGTATTACATGTTGGCACACAAGGTGAAGCTAGTTGCTAAGATTGATCCACTCAAATACTTGTTGAGTAAGGCAATGCTGATAGGAAAATTAGCAAAGTGGGTCCTAATTCTAAGTGAATTTTGCAATGAATATGTTGACAAAAAAGCCATTAAAGGACAAGTGATTGTTGATCAACTTACAGAAACACCATTAACAAATGACAAGCCATTACATGTGGAATTTCCAAATGAATCTATTATTTATTTAACAGAGCATGCCTAGAAAATTTATTTTGATGGCTCCTTCACATAGCAAGGATCAGGAGCTGGATGCTTATTCATTACACCACAAGGATATAAGATTCAAAAAGCTTATAAGATGATTTTTCCATGTACCAATAACATAGAAGAGTATGGAGCTCTTATGAATGGACTCAAACTAGAAATAGAATGGAAAATTATGGAATTACACATCTATGGAGATTCACAACTCATTATCAATCAAGTGAATGGTGACTACCAGACAAAAGATGATAAGCTCATGCCTTACAAAAGAATGGTTGATGACTTGAAGAAATACTTTGTCTTTATCACATTTGATCAAATTCCAAGATCAAAGAACATAGCAGCTAATGTGATGGCTACTTTAGCATCCATGTTACAACTAGAAGAACATAAATTTTTCTATGATTTCCTGGTGGAAGAACTCCCATTTCCCGCCTATGATTCACCTGAATCCCAAATTGTTTGTACCCTTGAAACCCAAGTGTTGTCCCAATATTCCCATATCTACTCTTATCTAAAGGACTAAATAATCCCTGAAGGCTATTCTAAAAATGAAAAGAGATCCCTTATAAGAGTGGCATCATGTTATATAATCATCGCTAAAAACTTGTTTAGACGTAGTCTAGATGGTACGCTTCTTATGTGTTTACAACATGAAGAGTCTAATCGTGCATTAAAGGAAGTTCATGAAGGTGTGTGTGGATCACACTAGAATAGTTTTTCATTAGCCAAGAAACTCTTAAGAGTAGGATACTATTGGCCCACAATGGAAAAAGATGCTATCCATTTTTTAAAAACATGCAAGAAATGCCAGATCCATGGTAACCTAATACATGCTCCAACTAGGGAGCTAATTCCTTTCATAACACATTGGCCATTTCAGCAATGGGCATTTGATTTAGTTGGTCAAAGTTACCCTAATTCATCAAGTGGACATAAATACATCATTACTGTAACTGAGTATTTCAAAAAATGGGTGGAACTTGTCCCACTGTCTAATGCAACTAGAAAACAAGTTTTCATGTTTATCTTGAATTATATCATTTGTCGTTATGGAATACCCTCATCAATTATGACTAAAAATGGGGTTCAATTCAAAAACAAAGACATAGATAAGTTGTGTCTTCAATTCAAAATCACTCAGCATTGTTCCTCGATCTATTACCCTCAATGTAACAAACAAGCTAAAGCATCAAACAAAACTATATTGAAAATCTTGCATAGGACAGTAAATAAATTAGGAAGGGACTGGCATTTACAAATCAATCCGGCATTATGGGATTATAGGAAAAGCATCAAAACACCAACTGGAGCAACTCCTTTTGCACTATTTTATGGATTAGAGGTAGTCTTACTAGTTGAGGTAGAGATTCCATCAATGAGGGTATCATTGAAACATCTAGTCACTGATGAGGACTATAGAATCTCTAGACTACAAGAGCTAGGATTGCTAGATGAGTGCAGACAATAGGCATTTGATCATCTTAAAGATTATAAAAAGAGAATATCAAGAGGATATAACAAGAAGGCAAAACCAAGAAGTTTTCAGGTAGGAGATCTAGTCCTAAGACAAAATCCTAAGAATCAACAAAATCAAGAACAAAAGGGAAAATTTGGACCTAACTAGCTGGGTCCCTTTGTCATTACAACAACATTTGGATCAGGAGCCTATTAATTTTCTACACCTAAAGGAGATGTTTTACTAAATCCAATCAATACTCTACATCTGAAAAGGTTTTATGCCTGACATTCTTGAGATAGCTTCTGTACAGTGAAAAGAGTCCTGAAAAAAGTACCAAAAAAAATTTGAAAAAGTTTATGAAAACAATAAAAAACAATGGAAAAAGTCCTCAAAAAATGACCATCTTGGTGAAAACCTAGAAAATAGGCACCTTGGTGAGTCCAAAAAAAAAGAGAAAAAGAGAAAAAATACAAAAAAATTGGAAAAGAGAAAAAGTGTCTTGGTGAAAACCTGGTAAATAGGCACCATGATAGAAAAAATAGAAAAAGTTTGGCCAAGTGGTGAAAACCTAGTAAATAGGTGCTACTTGTAATCAATGCTATATCTATCAACACAACGCTTGCATCTTTGGCCAATGTAAAACTCAATTTTTACATATCTTCCAATCACTTTCATGACATGCCAAATCCTAAGAGCCTATTATCATAAAATCATACCTTCCTAAGGTTGGAATCTGTCCACATTAAGGTCCTAGGTAAACTATTTTCCCTAGGGGGCAATTATCAAGATCACACATGTCCTTAGGTCATTGTTAGGACCTTTTTCTAAGAATAGAGTCCACAATAGACTTTAAACTACAAACAAAGGTATTTCTCAATACCACCTAGTCCGCAATAGACAATAAACTATGAAAATAAAGGTATTTCTCAATGCCAACCACAAATAGTATTTCTAAATACTATGACCTAAAAGTGTTCCTAAACACTACGTCATGATGATAAGAGTGTTTCTAAACACTAAACAGGTGAACCACTTATTGATGAAGGATAAATTGATAATTGATAATAATTCCTATGTGTGTTTGCAAAATTAATCAAAAGTGTTCCTAAACACTATAATCACAACTATCTATTTTAAAGAAAATACATTGATTATATTAAAAGGAATAATGAACTTTTTCTTATTATAAATTTTTGATTGTTATGTTTCCTTGAGTGACTTGATGATATCGATAGACTAGAGGAACAAGGACTGGGGGCATAATGTTTTCTTTGTCTTCTATTTTTGGTGATAAATCTGATGATCTAGGGTGATCACGGGGAATGGGTGTCTACTATAAGTACCTCCATCATGAT
The DNA here is from genome assembly GCA_027943335.1 of Chamaecyparis obtusa. NCBI lineage: Eukaryota > Viridiplantae > Streptophyta > Pinopsida > Cupressales > Cupressaceae > Chamaecyparis > Chamaecyparis obtusa. The sequence goes on from BSBK01002634.1 coordinate 1,841,039, forward strand.
TGGAACACCAAGTATACCTCAACCTATTTCCTATGAAAGCTTTAGTGAGGTTGGATTTATTTCCTTTCCTATTTTAAACTTAGGTGAAAAACTACTTCCTAGTAAGGTACATAGTAAATCGGATTATACCCAAGGATATGAATTTAAAATGAGAGGTCATTGCGGGTATATATTTACACATTATTCACTAGAAAATAAAAGGGTTTATATCAAATAGGAAGTAACTGATAGAACATTCTAGCCTACATGCTTTAATGTTTAGGTTATCTTTCAACATGACGAATAAAAGGGAAGTATTCATATTTTCATGATTGCTAAATCTATCAGTGAAAATTGTACTAACCTAATGAGGTCCCATTACAAATGCTCTATGATGATAATTAATCCACTTTGAATAAATAGTGACTATCCTAGGTGTCTTAGTCTAGGTGCATTTCATTTGGGTTAAATGCATTAAGGTTCATTTTTAGTTGCATATCATATTAATTTGCATTAGGCTCATTTAGATGCATTTCATGTTTTTAGTTGCATTGAAAATCATTTTAAATTGCATTCATTTTAAATGACATAAGCATGAATGTGTGAATTCAATTATCTAAAGCATTAATGCGAGTTAAAAATTCTAAAAACATTAATCATTTTCCATGTTTGACCAAGTACATCATGAAATCATAAGCAATTGAAATGAAATGACTAAGTATATATCACTGATATTCATGTGCATTCATAATCCATTTCATATCATAATAACATTTTCATAGTGAATCCATAATCATCCATCCATAAATAAAAGTGAGATGTCCATACATTACATCGCAATACATCTCATACATATCCATATGCATACATAAAATAAATATCCCATACATTGCATTAAACCATCACATGAGTTTGCATCCATACATACATAAAGCTTTGAAAATAACAAAAACATAATCATATATCAATGAAGTATATCATGATGTCATTTTATCATCACCATCTAATCTAATAATGACCAAGTATGACCATCGCATCAATATCCTAAGCATGAGATGCATATAAAATATATCACATGTGCAGAATCAGAAAGTATCATATAAAACACGATGAAGCAGATAGGACATCCATATTAGAATCAACATCATCAGAAGGTCATCAATATATCATCAGTATGTCAGAAATAATATCGAAACATCAAAGCAATATATCAGAATAACATGAAACAATGTATCAACAATAAACAATCCATAGGACATAAAAGAGTGTATCGATAAAAAATGCTACAAATACATGATAGACCCAATGTGGTATAAATATAACAAAGATAAAAAATATGAGAGTACAAAATATCAAGCCTCACTGGCTCCCTCATCCTCTCATGGAGGATCGGGAGGAGGTATATCTGCTCTACCAAGGATCGGTGGAGGCATCGCACCATTTGACTGATGTGCTATGAAAGAATATAGTGGAGCTCTCTGAGTAGTAGGAAAAATAGCACAATATAATGCAAAATAGTATGTGGGCCTCTACCCTTGGTGGGTGGCCATATGTGCATATCAGTCTCTCTCTACTCTCATCTGAGATAACTGAGTATCCTGCTTTGATAAACATGCTTGGAGGGTAGCCACCCCTAAGCACAATGTAGCTCTACCCTGCTCACACTAAGATAATGGATCCCCATCACCACTTGCGGGAGGATCACAACATGTCTACTGCTGATCTCTGATACCCCCTACCCTTTGTTTTTGTGCATGCTCATCCCTATGAAGAAGAGGCCATTTATCCCTTTGGGCATGAGTAACTCTCAATCTCCTATGTCTCTGTTGCCTTGCATCTCCCCCAGAGGCTCAACATCTTCTACCATCTCCACCTCCTCCTCCTCCTCCACCTCCTCCTCATCCACTTCCATCTCCACCACCACCTCCTCCATCATCGCCTCCACCACCACCTCCATGGGCACCATCTCTCCCTTTTCCACATCCCCTAGCTCCACCTCTGGCAACTCAGCCTCGGCCACCACCATCATCAGCTAGGTCATAATAAAGTGCATCCTCAAGACTAAGAGTGACCTCATCAGGAGCTATGAATCGAGGATATGGATGTTGCGTGTAGTATGTGTGGTATCCATCGGTGATCCCTCCATCAGTAATCTCTAGGTGATACTCCTAGGCCATAGGTGCAATCTGTGAAATCTCATGAAGTGCAGTCTCATAAATCAAATGAGACCCCCACTAGGCCTCCTCATCCTTGATACAAGCATATATGGTTGTCTCCTGAGAAATAGCTTGTACCTTGCCATATTGTTGGGAGACACACATGATCAAAAAATTCTCTACAATGTAGCACATCCTACCAATCAAATACCTACTCTGGAAAAAATATGGCATCTACCTGACATCAGATGGCCATCCCTCAGTCTAAGTAGGGTCTCCAAACAACATCAATGATGTCATCAAGAACCTACTACCAATACTCCAACTTTCCCAGATGGGGCTATTGTAACAAACTAGAATACATATATGTATGGCAGGTTGGCGTCGCACTACCTATCAACAATCAGCTGTATGATGAGGATATGCTCCCATGCCTAGACCTAAAGAACTAAGATCCCTACAATCATGGTCCAAGAATGTTTATATACAATCTCATTGAGCTCCCTATATAGATGAGCTAAGATATAGCTCCCCCAAGAAAAATGATGAGGAGCTCGGATCATATCCTCAATGACTCTGGACCAACCACACATAAATCCATGCTACCCTCGATCAGGCATCATCAATCCTCCAATAAGCCCAGCCAAATATACAAGAAGAGGCATGTATTTGTCTACCATGTGGTCCCAACTGAGGTAACGTCTTGCAATGGTATAATCCTGAAATAATCATCGAGCATCCACCATAGCCGCAGTAGCAGATGTCTCATACTCTACTCTAGAGCCCATGACTGGAACATGCAGAATATGCCAAATATCCTCAGACATCATAGTCATCTCACTAGTAGGAAGGTGGAAGGTGTTATGCTCTAAATACCACCTCTCAGCCAATATTGTTAGCAATCCTCAATTCACTTGAATGTTGGGTAAATTAGCTAAACTCCACAATCCACAACGTGCAACAGTACGCTGGTCAGCTACACCTAGACATTGATGTAACTCCAAGACTTGAGTAGGTTGAGGGCATCTAAAAGCAATAACATCAAAATTAGTTTTCACAAGAGAAAATAGGGGCACTATGTTAGCATTAAACAAAAGCAATTGACGAGAAATTGCCTAAGGAATTCAAAACAGACAAGAAACTTGCTCAAAATTCAAGAAACTAAATGCAATCCTATTTTTCTAGATATGATCCAAGAAATCTAGGATGAAACTCTTTAATAGGATGCAAGCTAGGAAATCCCAGATACGACTGAGAAAATATGAGAACTAGTCCAGAATCTGAATGCGACCCTATTTTGACTAAAAATGATGAAACTAAAAAAATGCTAAGAGCACGCTTCAAAAAGATCGGATGCGACCAAATAGGGTGCGATCTGATAAATCCATGATGTGATCTGGGATTCTATAAAAAATAAGATGTGACACAAGATTTATCACGTGTGATCCCGCATCCGGGATGCGATTCAAAACTAAATTAGCTCTAAAAAGTGTAAAAATGCATGAAATTGAAATTTGCAAAATCGACAGGGATCGTTATCGGGTACTCATAGGTGTTGTATAGTGTGGAGGTCATTTGTGTCATCTCATAGCTCAAATCAATGTTTCTCCATAGGGAACACCATTTTGCCTTAGAGCTAAAAAATTTACTATGGTAGAAGGTGAAAATGAATAGTAAAAATGGACTTTTTGACCTATTTAAGCCTCCCGGAGGCCTCGAAGCCTTAAGGAACATTTATTATATGGCATCATAGAAGCTTCATATCAAGACTAAAATCAAAATAGATGATCTATATCACTTAAATGTAGTAAAAATGAAGTTACAGAGCAAAGTCAACTGTCAAAATTTAGAAGTCAACTATGGGCAAATTACAGTCAAATAGGGGTAAAATAAGTAGAAAGGATACAATGAACATGGTAAATCAAGGCAGTAGTGGTTATTACTCAAATTCACAGTGAACAAAAGTCAAAATTCAATTAAAAGCACTTAACAAAAGCTATATAGAGCGTAATTAATGCACAAACAGCTTGTCAGAAGCTGTAAAAAAGTGATTTTCTCACTAATGCATCAAATTTTATGACAAGCTATTGCTTAAACATTAGTCAAACTTGGTCAACTCTTGCATTTTCTTGGTCAAACTTGGTCAAATAGTACTCTATTAACACTAAAATTAATCCCAATTGCTTATTGACATTTCCTAAACGATCTATGCTTGATCTAGATTCATTTCAATCACCGCAATTCTTCATAAATGCTTGACAACAATGATTTTATATTAATTTATTTTGATTTCGGTCCTAAGGGGGCATAATCATACTAAAATTCAAACTTTCAAATCAAATTCCTTCACACCAAGGGCATGACAGTTGAGCAATCTTGCAATAGGTAATAATAATCATGCCATTGTCTCTCCTAGGAATAATACATCTATACTAAGGATTACCATTCCCCATCATGAAATGCATTTAGATTGTCAACCCAGGGATGTAGACTTGAAATGGGACAACATAGTTTGTGCACTAAGTTCCTATAAGAGTCATAACACCTATGCTACAGAAAGCTAAAATGCATGAAAGGAATCTATGCTATTACTGCAGGAAAGTAAACACACTTGACTACTTAATGGAATTATGACAGAAAGCTTGTGAAATGAATCTAAGCCTGTCTAACACCCCAAAACATTCACTATGTCTATCTCTGCAAGTGTTGTAGGAACATTCACAATAGTAATGTTGTAGGAGTAAAACAGTAACTCTACTTGAAAGCTAAGAAAATGTGAAAAACAAATCTACTCTAGCTTAATCTAATCTACCTCCCAAGTGGGCCCCCTTGGTTGACTTCTACTAACTACTAACAAAAAAATAATCCAAAATCACTCTTGGATTAAATTCTTCTTAACTAGTTACATAACAGTTGAACAAGAGCAAAGAGAAACTTCTGCTATACTGAATACATCACTCTATATTTTCTCATTACCTAACTAAGTCGATCAAATCCCTTTATAAAGAGGATTGATGCTTATTGAAAACATAACAGAAAAGTCTGACTAAACCTCACCAAATAAGGAGGCGGTAAAACAACCACGACATATTACAATTACTGTAGATAATAGAATAACAACTTGGAGGAAATATAGCAGGACTTATTTCCTATATTCTTTGGAACAATAGCTCCTTGGTAGTAGTAGCATATCCTTCAAAACCATGCTAGATTCTTCCGCCATGCTTGGTCTTCTAATGCTCCTTCTTTAATGTGGTTGCACCACTCTTTGTATTTCTCCTTGTTTACCTGAAAGGTTAGTAGCATTTGGTGTACATATATATATCCAAGTGAACATTTCAACTCCTACTTAAATGTTAGAACACAACTTAAAATAACTATATGAAGTACTGCATTATATTTATAATAGTCAGCAAAACATGTAATTCTAGCTACCCATAGACTTTGTGGCTTTAGTTGTACTTAGCATAAGTTCACATAGGTATAAGTCATAAATGTTTTGGAAATGTCTTATCAGAGCATAAAGAGTGTCAATAAAGTATGAAGATTATAACAAAATTGAGACATTAATTTGTCTCATCATTTTCCCCCTACTAATAGAATGCTTGTCCTCAAGCATTGTATTTTTTGGCAATGGACATGAAATCACTATCAGTTGTCTTCCCCTTCTTTCCACTCCTAAAAGTGTAGTAAAATCCTCTTGTTCTTTCCAAGTAATCTCCTCGGTGTCGTGTGTGAAAATTGTACCTGATCTGTAGACACAACACTCAGTAAAACATTAGAGGTTAGCTATAATCGAAATCGTGCAAAATTGAAAGCTATCTAACCAAGCGATTTACTGCCTTCTAATAGGTGCGAGATTAATGTTCTCAGATTGTAATCGAGATCAGTGACCTAGACGACACCTAAATGAAGGATTTGAATGCAAAAGATGGATATGAAATTGAATGCAATTAATCTATATTTTTGATATTTTCTATGCAATAAGAATGAAAACTTGATATGAATCTATGCTAATATGAAAAACTTGATATGAAATGAATGCTAAAATAAGATTGATCTCACAAAGATGTCGATTCGCAAGAGCTTTGATTCTTCAATTCCAATTCTCCAGCGTGATTGTGCAAAATATGAGATGATTTGTGAAGAGCTAAAGCCTTAATTTATAGAAATCCAGGGCTTTGGAGGTGCATGAATAAAAGCCATAAATCACTCAAATTAACTCATCTTGATTTTTGAGTTATCTGATCATAAAAGATAGTTAATTCTCAAAATCATGCAAAAACATGCAAAAACAGCTTTTTAACTCAAATTAGAGTTTAGATCAGCTTTTTGAACTCCAAAAGGATGTTGAGTTCCAAAAAGTCAATAACTTGCATTGATTTTCTGATTTGGAGTTTAACTGTTTCTTTTGAATATGCATAATAATTAAGAATTAAATAAATAAATAAAGTGATTTATCCTCAACTCAACTGATTTTTGAAAATAAATAATTAATTTATGGGTTAATTAACTATTTTACCAAACTTTTATTAAAAATTATATTATTAAATAATGACAACATGCTTTAATTAATTAAATAAGAATTTAATCAATTAAAGATAGGAATTTTGATTTATTGTCAAAATTAAATAATACAATTAATAATAGATAGAATTAAATTTAATTACATAATTAAGTGGCAAATATTAAATCTAATTAATTAATTATGAAAATATTCAATTAATCAAATTTTAGGATAAATGTGATTTATTGCCAAATAATTATAAAATTAAAGATAATTAAGATAATTAGGAATATTACTAGGAATATTCTCCGATGCAAAATTTAAGATAATCAATTAGATTTGATGATGTTTAGATGTGCCTTAGATTAGGACTTTGATGTCGATTTCATATGATTTGATGATATAGGAGGTTAATGAACTTATAGCCCATTTTTGGGGTATTACATTTTGCCCCTCTTTGAATTACTGTGCGAAGCGCAGTGGTTCAAAGATAGTCTGTGTTTGATAAAGATATGAAACTGATTCAAAAGATAAACCGATCTCAAGATAGAAACCGATTGAAAGATATTGAGATAGGAGTTGATTGATATTGACTTGATATGGAGATAATAGGTCTTGAATGACCAAAGATAATGTTCACTGTAGCAGCAAATGAACCTATGATTGCGAAAAAGTGTCAAAATGCCTGATTCTGAACCTTAGGATTGATAAGAAGTGAGTGACCCGTTCTAGACTCGATTGTCTTAGCAGAACTAGCAAGTATCACATCTGAATCCTTCAGTTGCTGAAGAACCAAGGAAAGAACACTATGATCCGATGGTTGCAAAAATTGATACAGTTTACAAGATTAAGAAAATATCAGATTGATATGGATCTTGATGAATCTGATATGCCCCAAGTGATGATAGATTTGCCCCGAGCGATGAGGACTTTTGATGAATCAGTGACTAGACGTGATTGTTATCTTGATCACTGATGAAAGATATTGATAGATTTGATCGATAGAATTTTGATTTACAAACTTTGAATTGATGTGCAATACCATGCCCCCTTCGGGATTAAAATTGAAATCTGACAAGAGAAGTCAGCGTTAAATGGTTTAGAAGCATGTTAATTGATTTGAGAAGTGGTTATACACGTTCAAGAACGCATTCTGCATCGTTTGGAGGTCTTGGAGACCGAATTTGACTAGATTTGACCATGAGTTGACCATGGTTGACCAAGTTGAAATTTTGATAGTTTGATGTAAGATAATCAGTTAAGTTGAATACTAGATTTCTGTGATGATTGAAGGTCGAATATGCAAGTAGTTAATAATATGAATGATCTCAGATTTGAATTTTGATCCCGAAAAAGGATTCTACTTGCTATTTCATTGGAGGAACCTTCGTGTGAGATTCAGCTCTTGTTAGACTTGAAGATGCGATTTGAAGAATCATTTAAGCATTGAAGTTCGTTTAATCATTGTGAGATCATGCAATGAGACATGCAAAATGAAATGCAACCTAAGACCTAGGACCTAGTCACTGATCATGTGTCGATTTGTTATCATCATTGAACTTTTTAGGTAACCGGATAAATCAATACAATGCCCACTAGCCATGAAACCATAGACATATGAATATCGATTTGTATGTGCAAGAATCAATACAACACCCACTGGTCAAACAACCATGGACATATGAATATTGATTTTAGTTGTTGAATGTCGGATTAGATATAAGCATCAAGGCACAAATGCCAGGATGACCTGAATATCATGTCCATTTTGATATAGCAATTTGTACAAGCATCAAAACATAAACGTCGTGATGACCTGAATACGCCTTGCATTGCAAACACATCAAACAGTCAAGAGATCATTCTAAATCCAATGTGAATTACCCGTAGTGACCCTTTATCGTTCACATCCTTAGGCAAGATTGCGTTCCACAGTAGGAGAAAGAACTTACTCAAAAAGACAATAGTTAGATCAAACTTCCTTGAATTTTTCGGGTATCAATGGTCGAGGTACGCATGGCCATCCAATTCGAGATAGAGGCTCTTACAGTCGGACACCATTTCAATCCAAAATTTCCAAAGCTGTTAGATTTTCACATACAAGTAGAAGACAAAGAAAAGATTATGCCCCCAGTCATCACTCTCTAAATCCTATAAAGGACATCATTGAAGAGCTTGAAGGGACACAATATGCAAAAATCTCAATGCGAATCAGTAAGCATACAAGGAGATAAAAGCATGAAAAGCACAGATTGTTTTCAGTTGAGTTTTGATGTTTGATTGTTGTTGATGCAAAATCCTTTCTGGAGACGAGACAGACTGACTGACTCAACTTGAAGCTTCAAAGGACTCTGAGTGGATATGACACATCTAAGATACATGGGAGACCATAGGATATGACATTGATTGCCCCCAAGTGTGAACATTGATAGGATACAGACGCTTGAGCTGATTGGTGTACAGGCTGACTTATTGAAAACTGGAAATGCAGGAACAAACCGGGAGATATGTACAAACTAAAGCAAGACTGAAAGCTGGGAAAGACCAAGATTGTGCTGATAGATGGAGCATTTTGGAACAAGTGGTGCCCGTTTGCCGAGTTTTCACCATCTTGGTAGAGATTCTATTTTTGCTACCGAGGTGCCTGTTTCCAGGTTTTCACCAAGGCACTTTTTTTTTTTTTTTTTTTTTGTATTTTTCATTTTTTCAATTTTTTTGTATTTTTGATATTTTTTTGATTTTTTTTGTGAATCATCAAGGTGCCTATTGCTAGGTTTTCACCAAGATGTTCATTTTTTCAGGACTTTTTCCGATTTTTAAGATTTTTTTCAGGACATTTACCAAGCACTGAATGCCTTAGGCATAGAATTTCTTCAGATGGAGAACGTTGATTGGTTCTCGGAGCTGTTCTCCTTCAGTCGTTGAGAGTTGATAGGCACCAGAGCCAAAAGTAGCAGTGATTACAAAGGGACCCAGCCAGTTGGGTTCGAACTTCCCCTTGCATTCTCGATGTGATTGATTTTTAGGATTTTCTCTCAACACTAGATCGCCAACCTGAAATTCTCTATGTCTGACTTTCTTGTTGTAGCCTCTAGACATTCTTTTCTGATACACTCTAAGATGATCATACGCTGCTTGTCTGCGCTCATCTAGTAGTTCAAGTTCTTGTAACCTAGACACTCTGTAGTCTTCATCAGTGACAAGTCTATGCATTTTGATTCTGAGTGATGGGATTTCAACCTCAATAGGTAGTACTGCTTCAGACCCATAAACTAAAGTGAAAGGTGTAGCCCCAGTAGGTGTTCTGATACTTGTTCTGTAGGCCCATTCTGATACTTGTTCTGATACTGGTTCTGATACTGGTTCTGATACTGATTCTGATACTAATTCTGATAATTGTTCTGATACTGGTTCTGATACTGATTCTGATACTGATTCTGATAATTGTTTTGATACTTGTTCTGATACTGGTTCTGATACTGATTCTGATACTAATTCTGATAATTGTTCTGATACTTGGGATACTTGATAGCATCTTTTTCCATTACAAACTCCCAAGCAAGATCATATCGTGCAGTCCCAATGTCTAGCAAGGTGGAGAACAAGAGAGATTGGCAAGCTAGTGGAAGAGATGGAAGATAAGAGAATGAAGGAAAATGAAGGGAAGAAATCCTCAAGGGGAAACTCCTCAAGAATACCCAAGCTAGGGAAAAATTGTCATGTAAAGCGCATTTGGACAAGCAATGAAAGGCCATCATAGGATAAGCACAAAAAATCATAATGCAAGAGCAGGAAAGGATGCAATCCAAAGGAGTAGACATGTCAAGAGGCTTCATAGCACTGTGTTTTACTCTTTCTTTCTTTTTTTTTTATTAGATCAAGACCAAAGGGGAAAAGGATAGCGATAGGCGAAAATGAATGGAGGAAGATGGATATGAAGGCTAAACATGGAAGGAATGAAAGCAAGATCACCGTAAGCTAGCTCACAAAATAGCCAAATATTCGTGTATAGATCAACATTGTCAAGATCAAAGAGAGAAGATGGAATGGATGAAATATGTAGAAGAACTACGCATGATGCCTGATTGCCAGGTTTTCATCATGGTACTTATCCAAGGTGCCACAAGGAAGTGGTTTTCACCATAGGACGAATTTATTTCTCTTTACTTTTGCTACCAAGGTGCCTGTTTCCAGGTTTTCACCAAGGCACATTTTCAATTTTTTATTTTATTTTTTTTTTAATTTTTTAGAAGAAGGAAAGCTTTTTAAATAATGCTCCTTGAAAGGATAAACCATGATATTCCAAGGATTCAAAATGATATACTCAAAGATGCTGATAGGGAAAGGGAGATGGAAGAGAAAAATGGAGGATAAAGTTTTATGCAAAGCAAGTGAGGTTGGAAGATAGGAGGAATAGGCAAATGAGGAAAAATGATAGAATGGAGAAGGATAATGCATGGAAGGATTGTGAAAGGGTAGATGGAAAGGAAGGCAAGATCAACATCGATACACATCTTGAAGGGGGGTGAGAGGATGGAGGAAGTGTGAATGAAGGAAAACGTGAAGGAATATGGTGAATGTTTAGTAGAGGTTGTGGTTCAGGCACACAGAATTGAAGAATATTCTTGGAAGGAGATGAAGTGGAAGTCTTTGGAAGCTTGAATGTCAACTTCACTTTTTGCTCAGCATGAGACTCTCTCAAGAGAGACTTTGGAATCCATATAGCCTTAGGCTTTTTATTTCCTATTGAGGATTTAGAGATAATATCTTGAATGATGGATTTTGGAACCCATACTTGTCTTGTAATTTTTTTCTTAGATATCTCTTTTGACTTTATGTTTCCATGTCTATTAGAGGAGACATGGTGATCTTTTTTTGATGGATTCTTATATTGCTTCTTTTTCTTGTATTGAACATTCAAGTTACTTCCAAAAGACTTGGGATTTGTGGAAGAGGTAAGATATGACTGGTTTAGATGGGTGGGTGGATGAAAAGGATTCAAGGGTATGCATCTATGTTGATCTTGAGGAAAGATGGGAGATGGAGGTATGTAAAGACCCAAGATGGATGGCAAATTAGGAGAGTTAGGAGGGGAAAGTGAAGGGACATAAGGACCCAAGATGGAAGGAAGGTGTGAAGATCTTTGTAGTGGTGGAAGAGGTCCAAGGATGGAAGTGGAAGATGCAAAAGGATAATCAATAAGTTCATCAGCATCTATATGACAACCAAGGATATCAGCATCTTTAGAGTGAGCATTAGGATCTTCAATAGAATCATGGACATCTTGAATAAGAGCATTTTCTTTGATAGGATCATTCAAAGCTTGCGAAGACTTAGGAAGAGTAGAAAGTTGAAGTGAACATGGAGTGGTAGAACAAGAAGATGAAAGACTTTGATCTTGACAAGGATCTTCGGATAGCATAAGCGCATAATTTTTCTCTTGTTTTTCAATAGGCTTAACATTGGAAGGAACACCATTTTTACCAACCTTAATGGAAGTATCATCTTTGGAAAGCGCAAGCATAGTAAGGTTATTTTGATTGTCAATAAGCTCAACAGTGTAAGTAGTAGCTTGATCTTGCTTAGGCGAAGACTTAAGACATGGTGGAATGCATGAAAAAGGGGATACAGGATCAAAAGAACCCTGAGGCGGATAAGAGACATCGTGAAAAGGAGTGGATGACATGGAGGGTTCTTGATCTTGATCTTTCTTTATGTTCTTCTCTTTATCATTTTTAGAGTCCTCTTGACATGGAGCCACTTCTAAGGACAAGTAAGCATGTTGGGATTGTATGGATGACTTTGGAAGAGATGGTGGAGGACTAGCTGAAGTAGGGATTATAGCATATGAAGGCTTAGGCTCTTTAGATTTATCATTATTGAAAGTCTTTGCAGCCAAGTGAAGGTTAGCTTGAGTTTCTTTAAAAGGTAGCCCTGGGGGATAACTATAGGGAACCACATGAAAAGTATCAGGGCTTGTGTCAGATGAAGGTTCTATGAAAGATTTGAAAGACTCGGAAGCTTTAGGAAATGTATGGGTATTGGAGGAAGTAGGGGATGGAAGGGAACCATCACCAGACAAAGATCCAACATTAACATGATCTTCCTTGAGAGTGTAATCTTTATTTTCAGCCTGAGAGTTCTTAGAGGAGAGATCCTTATAATATTGACGTTTCAAGCTAGCACGATGTATTTTATAGTCCTCAGCAGTAGTAGATGGATCATCATCAAGGTATTGTCCACAAAAGCCATCAAAATCTCTTTCAAAATCAGAATCATATGGATCACCATCACGATCTATCAAATGTGATGGCCCATTTGTAGTAAGCAGGAATGAACGATGAGGAGGACTCTTAGGAATAGAGGTGTCATAGGTATCATTACATTTTCTGTCATCATAGTCATCATAGTCTTCAAAGCTAGATGTGTCACTCTCTGTGGAAGAGGTATCATATTGCTCAAATTTTTTTCGGGGGCATGGTGGCATGTACAAGTCTTTATCAAATGGAAAAGAGTATAGAGGTTCCTTTTCTTTCTCAAGTTTGTCAAGCTGGACTTGCATAGCATGTATCTGTTTCATTATAGTGGCAATCATAGCTTCTTCCTCTTGTTTACTGATTCTTTGAGACATGTGTACTGATTCTCAATAGCTATCGCTCTATTCCTGACACAATGATATTTTTGACAGATTTTGGAACTAGGCTGGAAACATTGGATATCTTGCAATTTGACAATTTCTGACAACTTTCTCAAATTTTTCCAAACGACACTCTGCAGACTCGTACGACACTGGGTAGTCTATGAAATGACAGTTGCTAAACTCATACGACAGTTGGATAATACTGAAATGACACTTGACAAAAATCGTACGACTTTTGACTTCTTGAAATGACTTTTGACTCCAGAAAAGATTTTACGTCAATTTTTGCAAAATGTAAGGTCTTCAGTTTTGGATTGTTTGCAAATTGTATTGTCCAGATTTTGAAGGTTATACTAGATTTGATCGTTTTTAATAGCCAAGTAGATAAATAAGCACGCAGAACAGCAAGCAAGTGATTCCAAGCACGTCTGAAAACAATGAACAAGGGCAAAAGCAACCTTGCACATGAACAATCAAGTGACCAAATTGTGCTAATTCCTGAGAGTACTAATTGTGTATGTTCTGAAAAAGTTTTGCAATAACACACATATACCTGAGAATGAAAAATTGGCCTCTCTAGGGTTTTTAGTAATGGTTTGACTCTGCAACTTTTATGATTCAAAGGGGTGAACTCCAATCCCGGCGCACCAGGGTTTTGACACAGTCCGAGAACTTAATCTTCAAGAGCTGCTAGGGAGATCTGACAACCCAACAATGAACCATACCCGTGGAGATTTCTTCCACAAGGACATTTATATAGCGGTTGTCACTACCATGGCGAAAATGGCTATTACCGCTTGAAGTTCCGTCAATGCAGTTTGCCCTGTGAAGGGATTGTCCGCTACGGTTAACCCTCTCTAAAGATGACTCACAATAGTATACCACAAGGGGACTTGGCTCCAGATTCAAGGTTTTGACACCTCTTCACTTTTAACCCAAACAAAGCAAGCAGATTAATCCGACACGCTAAGACAAAGTTTTGTTCCACCAAGGTCTGTGATATCAACTCCACGTGATCTATCAACCTCTCCGAGGAGAGAATGTATCAATCAATAAGAGAAGATGCACTAACCAATTTTGATTCACCAAAGCTTGTGATATCAACCCCACATGATCTATCAACCTCTCCGGAGAGAGAATGTGTCGATCAATAAGAGAAGACTCACTAACTAAGTTGAATGTGAAACGCACTAAGTATCCTCCCTACCTACAAGGATTCTATCGTCAAGAAGGATTTCGCTAGGAATCCAATCTTTCAAGAATCACGAATAGTGTTCATAGGGCCTAATTACTATGTGAGCACAGATATATGTTCCGAAAGTAAATCTACCAAAAGCATTCAAAAAGTAGAAAGAGGAACACTTAACGCTTAAAGCAAATATGAGATGAGTCCACAAGGTGGAACACTTAACACCTCACACAAGCTAAAAATGAGTCCCCAACTTAGAAAACAAGTGAGTTCCTAAAAGCACAAAAGGGTTTCCAAGTGGAACATTTAACGCTTCTGTCCTGTTGACCCCTCCCCTTTATGGCGCTGAGATTGCAACCACGGGGCGGAAATGAGGGGCCGGCGGATTAGCGAGTCCAATAACCCAAGATAGAAATCAAGATCAATCACAAGTATTCTAAGACTACGTAATGAATCCTTAAGGGTTCACAACCTAGTATCAATTATGCACGTGTGTAGAAATAGATCAAAAGCATGAAAAGATGCACACAAGCTTGACACATAAGAGATTTATTTTAAGTCCCAAATCAAAATATTATTAGATGAAGGAGAATACATGGGATCCTTGCAACGCACTTAGTAGATTTTGCTTGATTTTTAGCAATTTTTGTTGAGCTTTTCCATGCAAGCAAGTGACGAACTCTCCAACAAGCAAACAAGCAAACAAGATATGCAAAATATATTCAACTTATGAAAACCATAGGGTTAGCTCTAAAAATCAATTATTATCAGTAATAATAACCAGCAATCAACCCAAATGACAACTCATATCATTCATTGAACCATGTAAAAAAAATAAGTGCATACCCATCACAAAACTTTTTTTTTTTTTTTTGCATTTGACCTAGTCAACAAGATCTAATTTTTTTGATATGATTTTAGCCACAAAAATAGAAATTCAGAATAGAGACCCCTGCTAAAAAATAGAGAACTTTTCAAAAATGCAAAAAGTTTAGAAAAACCTCTTCATTTGTGCCCTAGAGACCCATTTTATCAAAACAGACCAGTTTTTGTAAATTGACTATTTGAGCTATGATATCATATCCAAATTTAAAACACAAAGAATAGACCCCCTGTAGAATTTAAAGAGCTTTCCGAAAATATAAAAATTTTCGAAAAATATTCTGATTTGCGTCAGATATTAATTTTTTCCGGAATTTCAAGAAAAAAATTATTAAAAATTCAAAACATCTCAGAAAATTCTAAATTTTTTACTGTAGCTTCCATGACATGTCACCAACCTACAAAAAAAATTTCAGACCAAAATTCCCATCCGTTTGGGAGATAAAATTAAATCTTTGAAACTTTGGGGTTTTAGCTCCCAAAAAAATCAAAACCAGCATGCAAAGGTGGGTTGCCCCACGGTGGGCGCCAGAAATGTGGTGTGTGAAAATTGTACCTGATCTGTAGACACAACACTCAGTAAAACATTAGAGGTTAGCTATAATCGAAATCGTGCAAAATTGAAAGCTATCTAACCAAGCGATTTACTGCCTTCTAATAGGTGCGAGATTAATGTTCTCAGATTGTAATCGAGATCAGTGACCTAGACGACACCTAAATGAAGGATTTGAATGCAAAAGATGGATATGAAATTGAATGCAATTAATCTATATTTTTGATATTTTCTATGCAATAAGAATGAAAACTTGATATGAATCTATGCTAATATGAAAAACTTGATATGAAATGAATGCTAAAATAAGATTGATCTCACAAAGATGTCGATTCGCAAGAGCTTTGATTCTTCAATTCCAATTCTCCAGCGTGATTGTGCAAAATATGAGATGATTTGTGAAGAGCTAAAGCCTTAATTTATAGAAATCCAGGGCTTTGGAGGTGCATGAATAAAAGCCATAAATCACTCAAATTAACTCATCTTGATTTTTGAGTTATCTGATCATAAAAGATAGTTAATTCTCAAAATCATGCAAAAACATGCAAAAACAGCTTTTTAACTCAAATTAGAGTTTAGATCAGCTTTTTGAACTCCAAAAGGATGTTGAGTTCCAAAAAGTCAATAACTTGCATTGATTTTCTGATTTGGAGTTTAACTGTTTCTTTTGAATATGCATAATAATTAAGAATTAAATAAATAAATAAAGTGATTTATCCTCAACTCAACTGATTTTTGAAAATAAATAATTAATTTATGGGTTAATTAACTATTTTACCAAACTTTTATTAAAAATTATATTATTAAATAATGACAACATGCTTTAATTAATTAAATAAGAATTTAATCAATTAAAGATAGGAATTTTGATTTATTGTCAAAATTAAATAATACAATTAATAATAGATAGAATTAAATTTAATTACATAATTAAGTGGCAAATATTAAATCTAATTAATTAATTATGAAAATATTCAATTAATCAAATTTTAGGATAAATGTGATTTATTGCCAAATAATTATAAAATTAAAGATAATTAAGATAATTAGGAATATTACTAGGAATATTCTCCGATGCAAAATTTAAGATAATCAATTAGATTTGATGATGTTTAGATGTGCCTTAGATTAGGACTTTGATGTCGATTTCATATGATTTGATGATATAGGAGGTTAATGAACTTATAGCCCATTTTTGGGGTATTACACTCGGTGCTCCTCAATCAATTGATCCAATCTAGTAGCATTGATTTCGTATAAGGGCCAAAGGAGTGTAGGTGGTTAGAAGGATAAAGGCATCCATAATTCCTTTTTGACCTGCCATCCCAACTGCATATATCTGGTTGCTTGATTTTTTGCTGCCTCAAAGTTGAGTGGGTTGTGTGGTTCTATTTTCTTAAAGGCCTCTGGCAATCTATTTCACTGGCTTCTTACCCCTATAAGACCTCTTTGAAATGAAAAGTAAGGTAGTTCCTGGTATTCTCTATAGACCCTATCTCTTAATGCAATAACTTTCTCCTTGATTTCTTGCTTTTTTTTTCCATAAGTCAAATTGAGCCAATCCCTCATAAGGACATCAGGCTTATGTGACTCATCCCTTAATGGAAAGGGTTCATATTTCTCTAAATCCCTGTAAATATTCATATGTCTGTCATAGTTTGCTTCATTATGCATCCATGACATCAGAGCCCTTAACTGAATATCCCCTATATAGAGAAAAGGATTCCACTCTATTTCCTGTGGGATGACAAAGTTATGCAAATATAGTTCACATAATAAAATTTTCTACCATTGGAGAAGAGTTTGATATATTCCATAAAAATCTTGGGCTGACTTGAATTCACAATCAATACCTTTCATTGTCATCATAAGTTGAAACAAAAGAAATTGTTCTTTTAAACAAATAGCATATACCCTAGTGGTGGTCTAAAGGCTATGACCCGATCGGCTATTTTTAGGGCTTTTTCAATTTGTTTCTTTTGTTTCCTTAACTGCTCCTTAAGAGCCTCAATTTCCTCATCCTTATCAAATATCTCTTTCTACATTTGACCTCTTTCCTATCTCCACCAGGTCTTTTGAAAAACAAAATGATTGTATAGATTAAAGAGTACAGACTGAATTGTTGGTGAGGGAAATTCTTGCACTAAAGCTTTCTTTTTCTTTTCTTTGGTAGCTTGCTAAAAGTACTCAGTGAACCACGTGGATCTGTAGGGCATAATGGAGACATTGGAATAAACAGGGTGTTGCAGAGGAGAAGGTTGATCACTCACAGGAGTGCTCTCTTGTACTACATCATGGCTTGGCTTAGGCATTCCCTGATCATCCTATGGCATTCTATTATTAGATTCTTATACATTTTGAGATTCCTCTATATTTTGATGTTCTCCCGCAAGGGGGAGTCATCAAGAATTTTCAACATAGGGTTCTAGAGTAGGTTTTGGTGCTGGAACATTTGGATTTCCAGAGGAAGGAGGAGACACTTGTCCTCGCATGTGAGGGCTTCTACACATAGTTATCTCTTCAACCACTGTAGTTTTAGTTTGGTGGGATCTTTTTGGCTTTTTTACTACAAGAGTAGACACTGCAGGACTTGACCTTTTTCTCTTATTTATTTGAACTGTAGGGTTTTGAATTTCACCTTCTAGATTTGGGATTTCTTTTTGAACTTTCTATTTTCCTTTCTTTGTGGAAGAAGTAGGTATATTACTCTCTGGAGTAGGATCAAAAGGCTTATTTACTAGGGACAACTCTAGTTCTTTTCCTTTTTCAGTTGTTTCTTCACTAGGCCTAAAAGACTATATTTCATTCCCTAGAGGCTGAGCAACAGGGTTAACTTCAAGTTGCAAGGCTTTAAACTAAAAAAATTCTACCCAGGACATGGGAGAGACATCCCTAAGGGATTTTTCAACCAAAATCTTTATTAGGGCATGGTGGCTTATAGAATTTGCATTACCCTTTTGTGTTTCCTCTACACTAATGCTTAACATATTATAGAGAAAATTAGGAACATTGACCTGAAGATTATGCCTTATACAACTAAGCAATTTAAAATGGTGGGCATGCAGGTTTGAAAAACCTCCTTCACAAGTTAAATAACAAATAATGTGGGTAGCCAATTCTAGAAATGATGGGGGAAGAGACAATCTCTTGCATCCCTACTTAGTGATTTCAAGCGGAGGATCACTCAGTCGGGAGAATTGAGCTCAAGATGACCTAGTGTCATTCTCATTAGGATAGTGCTCTCCAATGATCGGTAGTTCAGTGACCTCTGCAATTCTTTCCTCAGTAGAAACAACTATTAAACCCCACACAATTGCTTGTCCCTCTTGAAAAAGTGCCCATAAATTTTGCTGCAACCTCCTCATTAAATTTCATCAACTGGAGAAAATACCCCACCTAGCTGCATGCATTAAATCTATGAACTGCTTCAAAATCCACCAGTAAAATACCATGGTGAACCAGTTCATTCCTCTGTAGCTATCCACCCATCTTATTAATGCCCAATCTTCAATTTGCTGCTCTCCAATTTATTGCTAACCTTCAGTCTTCTTACTCTCTGCAAATACCTTCTTCTTCAAATGCATTTGCAATTCTTGAAAATATCAATTTTTTTTTCTTACATTACCTCAGTCATGCTTGACATGAACAATAATAATGACATTGATTACATAGGACATCATAACTTTAAATGTGAGTTATCTCACAATTTAATGATGGTCCTTTCCAATTATTTCAAGCTCAGAAAATTAGAATTTGAAAGTATGGCAAATGTATAGGATTAAAAGAATTAATAGAACATAGCCTAAGTACAACATTGATGTGACATGGATGTGACTAGGGTGGCCTAGGAATAACACTTGAAATTTATTACACTTCCTCTTCCCCCTACTAAATAGTAACAAGTGTCCTCACTTCATAAATTTTGCACAAGGATGGGAAACTAGCGTAATGCCTATATTATACATGTAATGTAGTACTAGATATAAGTATTCAAACCTGTGTGCTAAAATTAAGTAAGGGGTTAAAAGTTGTACCTGAATATTAGTTATCATACACATGAATGCAAGCTAATGAGAGCATCAATTCTAGCGGCCACATAAGATTGCTAATGTGGTATTTATTGAAAGGATTAAAATAGAAATTGTGGGTGACATGGTGTTTGAGTGGGTGGTAGAAAGAGAAATGAGATGAGTTGGTGAGAAGAAGAGAGAAAAGTGAATGAAAAAGTACACTTCATATTAAATGAAGTTTTATTATGGGTTTTTTCGAAGGCATGTTATGGTGAGGCCGTAGGAGGAAGGCTTTCACCTTCTGTTGTAGGAACTATTTCCTAAGGTGCTGTTAAACTTTGCATGTTGAACTGTTGCAAGAATTCTTCCTTGGTTTGAGGCTTGTGATACAGGTGCAAGCGGTGTCCATTGACAAGTAGTTTAAATTGGACTGGATCAAGTGTGGTCAGTTGGACAGCTCCATTATCAAAGACATATTGTATTTCATATGGTCCCATCCATCTGGTCTGTAGCTTTCCTAGAATTTCCTTGAATCGAGAATCATAGAATAGAGCCCAATCACCTACTTGAAAGTGCTTATTCTTGATATGTGAATCATGCCACCTCTTCCTTTGGTTTTGTATTAGCTTTGTTCTCTCCAATGCTGATTTTCATATTTCATCTAAGGAATTGAGGTGGAGTAAGCATTCTACTTGTGTTGGAGGAAGATTAATGTTCAACTCCAGAGTTGTGCACAATATTTTGTGTTCAAATTCTATGGGCAACATTGTTTCCTTTCCATACACAAATTCAAATGGTGTGAACCCTGTTGTGGTCTTCCATGTTGTACGATAAGCCCAGACTACTTCAGCTAACTAGCTACTCCAATCCTTGTGATGCAATTGCACTGTCTTTGTTAATATTATCTCTATCTCTCTATTGGTGACCTTTTCCTATCCATTCGCCTATGGATGGTAAGGGCTAGACTTTCAATGCCTTATGCTATACTCCTTCATTAGCTCACTAATCAAATTTGAAGTGAACTATGCTCCTCGGTCTGTGACTAATTCTCTTGGGACTCCATAACGGGTAAAAATGTCCTCATACAATAATTTGGCTACTTTTTGATCTCTGGCATTCTACATTGCTTTCACTTCCACCCACTTTGTTAGATAATCCATGCATACCAGGATGTAAGATTTTCCAATTAATGGAGGATCAATTGGGCCTATGAAGTCCATACCCCATTTATCAAAGGGTGTCATCACCACTTGTGGATTAAGTGGCATCTCATCTGATTTTGTTGGATGACCCATCCTTTGGCATTTATCACATTTTTTTGTATAACTGGTTGCATCTTTGTGTAATGTTGGCTAGGGATTTTTTTAGTGGTGATTATTCGCCAATTGGCGAATATGTCCCGATCGGTGGATTGAAATTGGCTAAAAAAATGCTCATATACTAGTTGACTGGTTCGCATGAATTTTATAAAATGCTCATATAGTGGTTGGATTATTCACCACTATTTTTACATAATTTCAGTAACGTAGTCGGGTTCTTTGCCCATATTTCTATTTATTGTTTTACTCTTATTCACCACAAATTAAATTTGGTGTATTTATCAAGGATCAACATTTTCCAATGGCCCATTGTCTGAAGTAAAAAAATTATTTGCACTAGGACCCAATTCGCCATGCATCATACATAATCGTGTCCCAAATTACTGCCCTATTCACCCAGTCAATTATTTGAAATTACGCGGGGTTCACCAAATATTAGTTGTTATCATAAGTAACTGTCAGCCCCTTCGCCAAAATGGATGATGGATATTATGAGGAAAAATCTGATGGCTGATATGAAAATAGTTTAGTTGTAGTTGTCTATTTAAGAAATATGAGTTTCATTTTTGAAACATGCCAAAGAGAAGGAGACTTCAAGAGATTTAGTTGATTCTGAGCTCACAACTGTGATCAGTAGCGAATGACTACCAGTCCATAGTATCTTATTGAAGTAAAATTTTATTGCAGCCATAATTTGTTGGAGATGTCACAGTCAAAGTTAAACAGGAAGAGGACTATTGAAGGTGGAGATGTCCAAGAGAGGCCAACAAAATGTAGAAATATATCTTCATACTTTGGCATGGGTAGATGTAATAGTGTTGGTCAAAGTGAGGAAGGTACATCATCAGAGGAACCTATACAATTTAAAGGTTCTCAACCTACATAGGAGTCTAATGAACGAATTGGGGAGACTAATAAATCTGGTGACAAAGTTGTGGAACCTAATATCTCTAATGAAGATGACCTTGAAGAAGAATTTCAAGTAAATAACTAGTACCAGGATGAATCGATCGACTTCAGTGATGATGATGGTTCAATTAACAGTAACACTAAAGGGAGAGGAAAATCAAAAGAAAAAACTTATCATCAATGGGAGATGTCGAGGAGATTTAAATTTTATTGGGTGAAAAAGTATCCATTCATTGAACCCGTGGACAATCCAATTGTAGGTGAGCCACCAGTAGAATGCAGATGTATGATTTGTAGTTGGAAGTATAAAAAGGAAAAGCGGTTGTAGCTTAAACTAGACACCATAGAGAAACATGTTGGTAAGGTTTACGAAACCTCAACTATTGATGGAAAGGAAATAAAAGTGGTAAGATATAAAACAAAGGAGAAATGTCAAAATAAAAGGAATGCTAATGAATATTATTTGTTTTAGAAATTTAAGATGAAGCCTGGTGAAGTTCAAGGTTCTATTAATGCTATTTTTGCAAAAGCAAGTGAAGTAGAAGAACATGGAAAAGTTGTTCAATTAAGTAATGTTTTCCATATTTTGAGCAGAGGGCATCCAATGACAGACTATCTTGAAATGAGTGGTTTGTTATACTTTTTGAAAGTTCCTAACTATCCTATCACTCATTGGTCAATAAACAGTGGATGGGAATTGGCAAGTTGTATTGCCCAGGTTGAAATAGAGGATGTACAGAGAAAAATAAAAGAGTCAACCTTTATTGCACTGTCCTTAGACAAAGTTACAACAATAGATAATATGTCGTGGGTATGCATGCATGTTTATACTATACAGAATAATGTCTACCAACCACATCTAATAACTATTGCAAAATTGAGGGACAATGCGACATCGAAAACTTTATTTCAATTAGTAAAGAGCCATTTAATTGAATATGGAGGTATGGATGAATTGAGAATAGTGAAGAAGTTGATTTGTGTTGGAGCTGATGGAGCTTCAATAATGCAAGGTCAAAGGAATGGTCTTTGCACAAAGATGCAGGCTTCTTGTTCACCATATGTTGTTGGCATTCACTGTATGGCCCACAGGATGAATCTTTCTTTTAGAGTTGTGAAGAAGTTCCCTTTAGTAAACAAGGTTGAAGATTTAGTAAGAGAGTTGTACTCATATTTTTGTCAAAGTCCCAAATGTTTTAGGGAATTTCAACACTTTTCTGATGGAATTACCAATGGAAACAAGCTTCTTAAAGATGTTGATACCAGATGGATCTCTTTGGATGGACTAGTGCATCGAGTTTTTTCTGAATATCAATCTTTGATTGGACTGATGTACGAAAATTGGGACAATGCAAAAAATCAGAGATGTGGCAACCTGCTTCAGAGGTTAAGCAATATAGAGACACTTTTGACTTTAGCATCTCTTCTTCCCATGATAGAAGAAATGGTGTTCATTATGAAAAAATCCCAGTAAAGAGCCATGTATATTGCAGAATATGCTTACTTGCGTAAAATGTCATGCCAAGCCCTAGATAGTCTCTATCGAAATGACCTAAATTTATCTAATGAAAGATTTAATCACTGGCAGAGACTAACAGATTTGGATAATCCTAATAATTATTTAAAGATTGTTGAAAATGGGGATTTATGTGTTTGTGTAAGGGGATTTCAGATACCAATGTACTACAGTGCCCCAAAGAAGTGAGCTGTAAGAGTTACAAGGGAAGAGTTTACCAAGATCTTCGAGTCTATAGTAGGTAATGGAAGAGACAGCCTATAAAGTTTCCTCTAAAATAAGATCCCGATTCCCATATGAACAACTGCTTGAGGCCATGGCAATTGTGTTTCCTCAATATTGGACCTTAAACTCTAAGGAAGATTATTGTAATAGGCTGATGACTTTGATAAAGGAATTTTGCAAATCTGTGGAATTCAATGGAGTGACTATCAATGGAATTTTAGATGATGGTCTTCTTAGACATCAATCAGGCACCTTTGCAAAGACTATGAAGCATCAATATCAATTAATGCATAACCCACATGAAGAGGGCTCAGAAACAAGGCTTTGGATAGAACTAAAATAGAACACAATGTTGCGTGAAGAAATTTCAAAGTTCTTCAAGCTTTCTAATCTATGTTAGACCATGATATTGGGTTCAGTGGAGGATGAGAGAGTTTTCAATGCTTTGGGCTTCCTAAAATCAAAGCTAAGAAACAAACTAGACAAGAATTTGGAAACATGCTTGAGGGTCTACACATCTAGGTATGATATCAATACTTTTCCTTATCAAAAAGCAATGGAATTCTAGAAGAAAAGATGCAAAAGAAGAGGGTTGGGTAACACCATTAACCAATCTCTGATAGTGACTCTGAGTGGGACAAGTACAGGTGGCAATGGGAGTCATAGAAGCGGAGGTCAGACTCAAAGTGAAGAAGAAACAAATGAAAATGAAGAGAACAATGAAGAAACTAGAATACCAAAATTGGATGATGATGACGACGCAGAGATGAATTGTTAAATTTAGGAAATTTTTGCTAAATTAGCAATAGCAATCAATAGGTATTTTCTGAACTTATTAACTACTATATCCTGTCATTCAATGTTCATTTTAGAAAAGCAAGAATGTATTATTACTATAGAGTGTAGTTTGTAACTTTGTATCATATCATCAATGATCACTCATATTTGAATTTGAAATTCCTGAATGAAATTTTGTATTCCAATAGCATATAACAGATTAAATCAACTAAGAATAACTGACTAAAATAGAGTAACTCAATATACATTGAATTGGAAAACATGAAAATTAGATAGAGCACAATTTGTTTTGTATTCATTTGTAATATATTACAATTTACAGTAGTTCAATTTGGTTTGTATTCATTTGCAATATATTATAATTTACAGTAGTTCAAAATTCAAAGCAATCTTTGTACACCAATCCAAACATCCTCTGATGGCTGAACAATTTGGTTTATAGTATAGTCACAGTCCTGCAACTTCATTAGCAATTCATATTTGGAAGTGCGACTTGACAACACTCTTGTTTCTAAAACTCCATTCAAAGTTCTCACTAGTTTGATGAAATCCATGAATGTATTAGGAGATATGTCTGTAGGAAGAAAGCGTAAATCAGTATTTATTTTGTCATGCAACCTTATTTTGTAATTTTCTCTTCCAATGAAGTTATTTGCGTCAAATCCCTTAGGCAAACCAAGACTTTCCATATTCACTTTCATTGGTTCCATCTTTGTGATCTTCTATTGAGCTTTGTCATCCAATTCTTGTGCTTCCCATAGCTTCTCACATTTTCAAATGATACTTGATAACTTTACTAAAGCATCAAGGCAGTTGCTAATTCCCTTGTTTGATAGATAAATATCACTCTTACTGTAGAGTTGTTGCATAATATCTTTTTCTTTCTTTTCTTTCTTGACAACATCCATGTTCTATTCAATGTTCTTATGGAGCTTCAAATAACACTCTCATACTTTGAAGCATTTCAAACCACTCATACAAGCTATTACACATCACCAATATTTGGCCCCAAATGTGTTCTTTTGCAATCTTCACTAAATTATTATTAGTATTTGTTAAAGTTTGAATTGTATTATTGACCTTCTTTAGTTCTTCTGTGATTTCTTCACAATTCTTTTTCTCTTCCACTACTTTGTGTTCCCAATGATTGGCTTTATCTGCCTAAGAGTCCAATTGCTTTTGCAATTCCTGGTTGGAGGCGGCATTACTCTCCATGGTTTTAAATAACTTTTCTAAACTGACTCTTTCATCCTCTAGCTTTTTACTAATTTCTTCCAATTTTCCCCTCAATTCCTTCATCTCTACCTGCTCCTGTTCCTTCACTACTACCTCTGCATATTCCTGCTCTGTATCTGCTAATGTAGAGGTCAATTTTTTAATCTTTTTCTGTAATTCTTTCAAACTGTTCTCTGAAGCTTTCCTCTTTTCTTTTTCATTGCCAATGTCTGCCTGTAACTTTTCCATATTTTTCTTGAGCTTTCTTTTCTCTCTTTCCAGCTTTAGCAATGCACTGTAGACCACTTGGTTTGTAGAATTTGACACATTGATTTTGTCCACACTTTTAACTTTGGAAAAATCTATTTGGAGAGTGGTAACTTGAAATTCAGATGGATCTATCTGACTCTCTGGTGGGTTTCCATCTTTATTTGGTGGAATAACAACCATGAACTCCATCATGCCTCTTTTTGGGTCATATGTTGGTAAAACCATGTTGGATGTAGGTTGTTCCTATACAGCTGCACCAATTTGCATGGTCTTCTATATTTCCTTATTCTTGGTTCTTGTTTCTACAAATTTATTATAGAAATCATTGAAATGAAAATATGGTGTTGCATAAGGATTTGAATGTTTGAAAGGTGAACCAAAGGTAGAGCTTGCAATGCCTATTGATCTAACTAATGCTCTTTGAGGATTTAAACTTCTAGAGGGTTTTGCTGAAACTAAACCTGCAAACAGTTGTTTACGACCGTATGACATTGTTGTCAGTGTTCTTCTGGAAGGGGAAAGCTTTTGCTTCTTGACACTATCTTCTACTATGGGATTCTATGTAGATTCTATTGGCCTCTTTAGAGAGGGAACTTGTTGTAGAAGTTTCCCAATCCCTCTAGCACCAATGCCACTACCAGACCTAGTAGCAGTACTAGTAGATTCAAACCCAAGGCCTACACCATGATCATAAGTAGTTTTTTCTATCTGAATTGTATTCCAGACACCTTCTCCTATGGGACCCAAACCACCACCTTTATAACCCATTTTTTCCACAATGTCTGCCCCTTTGCTATATACTTTTTTCCGGTCTTGGCTAGTTCCACTCTAGCCTAGAGTAAATGCACTTGGTGGATTATCATTCTTTGTGTCTAGATTATCATCCTCCCTGTCATATGCCATGTTAGGATGCTCTAAATTCCACAATTTGCTAAACTCTATATCCTCGTCTATTTCATCCAGATCTTCACTGGTCTTTGGTTCACCAAGATCCTTTCTCATACTCAAAAAATCATCCATTTTCATTCTAGTCCATTTTCTATCCTTACAAGCTTCTTCTATTCTCTTTGGTATTTTTATGTTTGATGGATTAGAATATTTTTCATAGAAATTGTAGGACATCCTAGGCTGTACAATGCCCTATTTTATTATTGTCATAATTTGTGATGACAACTATTGAACTGATAGTTTTTCTTCACTAAAAAGTTTCTCCATCTCTTTTGTAACGTCATCCCAGCTATCCTTGTTTTTCAACCTCTCTAGCAATGGTTTACTTTCATGTTGAAATAAGTTTGCAGAGTTCTTATTAGCAACAAGCATTGTTTGAATGATGTTGAGTGGATCATACTTCCAGTACCACTCTAAATCAAATTAAAAAATATCTATAAAAAAATTTGCCACTTTGAATGCCTTTCTCTCAAATGTTAACCCTCCAATTGAGAAAGGTAAGGAGGGGAATATGCTCTTCTTCGATTGGCCAGCGAAGAGTCTATCTATGCTCTCTAGTTGCACTACATATTCTACTACAAAAACCTTTTCTGTCACATGTATTGGAAGTTTGTGGGGTTGCAGTTCTGATTCATAAAACCTTAGCATAGTGTAATCTTCCATTAAGTACCAGTCATCCAATTGAATTGTGCTTCCAAGTTGGATGCAATCCCTACATGAAGCAGACAATCTAGGCATTGGAGTGCTTGTTATTTTTTTGTACAATGGTGCCAAAAAGAAGTCTACAAAATTACTATAATTCCTTTTATTATCATACATTCTTATTTGAGGTGTCCAGTTATATATTGGAGTACCTTTCCCCCTGTGAATTTCAAGCTTGTTTTCATTGCTCATTAATATTGCCGCATGCTTGGCTAGTAGGAGATAGCAATAGTAGGTTGTGAACCTAAATGTCTTAGAATTGCCTCTTTTAATCAATGCTAATTATTCTTGCATTGATTGAACCACGTGTCCAACAAAATTATATCTTACTAGTTCATTGACACAATGGATATCCCAAATGAATTGAAGAATGCTAGCACCCACTTCCCTATTGTTTTCTAGTCCCAGGAAAAATGCTAGCGAGGATATAGAATCTTGAACCCATGGCACAAAAATGTTAAAATCATAAGGAGGCTTATGGTTCTCAACCAATGAATCCTTTGCCTCTGGAACTATTAGACCCCTTATAAATGAATCTTTTACATTTGGAGAGACTGTCTCATATTGCTCTGCCAGTTTTCCTAGGTCAATACAGACATTACAGTTTTGTCGGTCAAACCCTAAGTCTAGCAAACTGTGAAATTCTTCCTGGGTTATTGATAAAATTTCTTCCTGATTTTTTTTATTCACAATTGTTGTTCTTTCTTCATCATAATTTTATACACAAATGAAGACAATTTATGGGCAAGGGAAAACTTTGGGTAACAACATGTGACCCAAACCAACATCCCACGAAGCAACTTTATTTGTTTCTACACCTACCGCTAGGTTAAATTTTATAAAATCAGACCTCTCTGGCCCAGTTGCCTTACTGTACAATGAATGTTTAATTGATATAACTCTCTTTTCATCATCGATAATAGGATCATAAACATCATGATATTCATCAGTGAAACCAGGGATTTCTACCAGTTTTCTACAGTCTATTAAAGGTTTCCCATCTTCTTGAGTTTTCTCTTTCCCCATTGTTCTTCAGAAGAATGAAAAAATGTAGATTCACATATATTTACTAACAAAATCACAGATAATAACTAACTAATTAACAAAACCCCAATTGTACATGCAAGAATTAAAATTTCAAAATCAAGTTAAACTTACCTGAAATTAAACTTTGAAATTTGGATAGATATAAGTTAGAATGGCTAAGGCTCTCACAAATTATAGTCTCAAAATCTTTGGCGATGGTTCAACAATTCTTTTTAGCTCTGCTACTATGAGTCAATAGGTTTTTAAAAAGAAAAGGTTAAAAACTTGTCGTTAAATGTAATGGCATATAATCTTTCTAAAACACGTGTAAGTTGTAACGTAATCTTTCTAAAACATACTACGTGTAACGTAATTTTTCTAAAACATACTACACATCAACATACTACCATTAAGCTTTTCAACAAATTACATGTCAATGACATACTATGTGTCACGTTTCCAGAGTGATTTTTCATAAAAGCTTTTTGAAACCCATAGTTCTTCCGAAATACAAATTCAACCGTTCATCTCTCGTAATCCAACGCTTGTCATTATTTTAAAATATTAATAATTTAACACACACTAATGAATATTAATTATTAACTATATTCACTTAGAATAGCTTATCCATGAAATTTGAACCAGAAATGATAAAGTTTCAAAAAAAATAATTATTGCATGAAAAAAAAGTGCAATGCAAATTTTTTATATTATATAAGGAAAAATTTCATTACAATTCAAATATGCCCATAGACCATATATATTAATGATTCTTATAATCAAAACAAAAAAGAAAAGCAGTAGCACTTCGAAATTCTTAAAATATTTTCATATTATATTTTTTAACATATGTGATTACAATTTATATCATTTCAAAAACCCTCATAAGCTACTACCACCATAGGGAGACACAGTAGAAAGACTAGAGAGTAGAGACTACGTAGAATCATGGACTATCCAGTTGAGGCTCCCTTCCTTCAGACTTTTGTGTGGAAGTCTTCAGAGAGGATAATGTCAACGAATTCTTCTAGCCATAGATAGTCCCTGGGTTCATCCAATAGGTGCCACTTCCAGAGGAAATCCCTCCCAATCTGTGCCCACTTTCGATGACACGTGAGCTGCTCAGCATCAAGGTTAAGTAAGAATGGTTTCCTGGGAAAAGCTACTCCTGGTTATAGAATCTTAGGCAAATCATTTTCCCAAGGAATTCCAACCCCAATTTTTGAAAATACGACAACATGCACATCGTTGCCAAGGTATTCTTCTTTGAAAATTTTCCTCAGAAGCATGAGCATATCCACCTTTCCCCCCCCTAGGTCCAATAGAGATGCCAAGAACTGAGATGAAATGTCTGTGGCAACTCTATACCTATTTTCACTCTCCAAAAATTCACGTCCGAGCACCATCCTTATAGCCTCCTTAGTGAAGGCTCCCAAATCCTTAGAAATAGAAGCCAAGACTGGGTTTGTGACCAGGCCCAGAAAGGCCTTCTAGTGCTCCAAGGCAGTGCATCTCAAATGAATTGGAGTGTCCATTCGCATGACACAGACTATTCTCACAAATATGCTTTCACAGAGAACCTAGCAGTAGCACTCACAGACTATTCTCACAAATATGCTTTCACAATCATAAATTAATGAGCATAGATTGATCTATTTATAAGTCCTAATTGAAAATCATTCCCTTGAAGGTATAATTAAATCGTAAGATGAATGGTAACTGTCCAAAAATCACTAAATCTTTCATATTTAATGCAACACTAGGTGGAATTGGAAAAAACACTTATGATAAGACATTTTCTATCTTGGGAATAATGAAGGCCGAAAGGATCGCACCACGTGGGTGGACATAACAATTCTTTATTTAAAAAAAACCTTAAAACTTGTGCCCACTCCATAGAAACAATAAGCAAAGTACATTACTGTGAAATGGCAGCAGGAAATAAAGCTTTACTATTGATTTAAGATCATCAAACGGTCAGAAAACAATGTCCTTATATGATATGACATTTTCATTCAAGCCTTAACTTTAAGGCATTAATCTATCAAGGTATATGATGTCACTATCACACATATCTGTCAGTGAAAATTTAAAGGTGCCATCAAAGAAACCATTAATTCACAATGCACATTACTTTAATTGATGTCATGACTCATCTACTCATCACCATTAATTAATATTTCTATCTAATATTACTGAAGTTTCCAAAAGAATTCTAATATTTCTATCTAATATTACAATGTCACACGTCTATTCAATTACAACATATCAACAGCCAAAGTCAAATTTTGGGCCTATTGTTGGTCTTCATAATATTTACGAAAAAGTCTCAGTAGAATCATGACATGTGGTATGATATATATTGTTGGTCTTCATTATATATATGGAAAACTCTCGGCAAAATCATGACACATGTCATACCACGTGTCATGATTGCGCTGAGATTTTTCTGTATATATTATGAAGTGTCATACCATGTGTCATGATTCCACCGAGAGTTTTCGATATATATTATGAAGACCAACAATAGGCCTGAAATTCACCTTTGGTCATTGATATGTTGTAAATCCAATAGACGTGTTTTGTGTGAGTCTGTGACATCATAGTGATGGGAGTGGGACCCGATGCAACTTCAACATCAAATCACAACCATTGGATTAACAGAGATGAATGGTGGAAGATGCATTTTGGAGGGAATGTGGTGCGATAAATCCTTGATGAAGGGTGCTCACCTTAATACCACAAACACATAACAGAAATAGAGAAACAACAACAATAATATGCAAGAACAGAAATTTGGCTTCTTATTATCTCCACAAATGTGGAATTACAAACTTTCAGAATTACAATATGCAAAGCCACATGGGCATTCCCTTACAATATTCTATAGGACAAAGCCTCGAATCAATACCCAGATCTACTACCCAGAACTGCCCTAGACAACACTACGGGCCTTCTTTATATAGGCAATTTCCACCGCCCGAGAAGGTTCTAGAAATTTAGCCCTTAGGGCCGACCAAACTTAGAATTATTTTATTTTACAATTTATTACATCAAAGTCAGCTCAAAATAAGTTTTGAAACCCAAACAGAAATTTTGAAGAAAAATTATTTTCCACCATTTTAGGTGACCCAACTTCCGAAGACCATAAGTCATCACCCGTTGACCTGATTGGCTATTATAACCCCATTCTGGAAATGCCACGAAGTGCTCTACAAGCTTGACCTACATAAAGTGCCCGTCACCCAAATTTTCAACCTCATATGGGGCCTCTAAAGCCTTCAAAACTGAGTTCAAAGTTTCTGTGCCCTGCTGCCAATACCGAAAATCTTCAATATCTTCAAAACTAGACTTGATCTAGCCATGAAACTTTGCTGGCAGGCTGATATGACTGAGATGAACCTCCATATGTAAAATTAGAATATTCTGAGATCGTAAGACCAACTTACTAAAAATAGCAAGTTTCCATAAATAGCAACTCTGCACAAGATAGCCCTTATTGAATACAAAAATAGAAATATTTTTGGGTGATGCAAGATTGCTCTTACACCCAGGATGCTCCTGCATCACTCCTTTAGTCAAAACTCTCTCTGGAATCATCACACGTCATTCTTCAAATTTCCAATTATTCAATCGCCATACCAACTATAAAATTTTTAAAACCATTCACCATGACAAATAAATTAATTCAAATATTTGGAAAATAGTTTCACCATATTTTTATAAAAATGGTATCTATTATTATAATATTCACCAACCAATATCCATATTTTGAAACATAATTCACCATCAATATTAATAAATTTTTTTTAAAAAAAATTATAGTCGCCTATTTTTATAAAAATTGTACACGCTATTAAAAAATTCGCCACCAAATATCCATATTTTGACACATAATTCACCATCACTATTAAAAATTTCCCCCTTAAAACATGTGATTTGCCACAATTTTATAGTTTTCCGGAGGGGGGGGGTTCCTTAAAGTTATCCCTGATGTTGGCCAATAATATCTTGTTGTTAAGATTTTCAAGGATGTTCTCTTTGCTACAAAGTGACCTCCACATGGCTCATCATGACAAGCGTGGAGCATATCATATATTTCATCTTCTCTCACACACCTCCTCATGATCTGATTTGGACCAGTATAAAATATATTGTTATCTATCCATGAAAATTGAAAGCTTTTCTCTGCAAGATTTTTCCTATCCTACGGAGAAAAATGTGCGGGCCTCTTATTTGTTGCAAGATAATTGGCTATGTCAACATATTATGGGTTCTTGATTGCTATGTGGAACAGGTGTTCATCAAGAAATATATCT
This sequence comes from Chamaecyparis obtusa, assembly GCA_027943335.1. Lineage (NCBI taxonomy): Eukaryota > Viridiplantae > Streptophyta > Pinopsida > Cupressales > Cupressaceae > Chamaecyparis > Chamaecyparis obtusa. The sequence continues at coordinate 1,874,202 of BSBK01002634.1, forward strand.
TCAACTTGAGTGGTGTCTTCATCAGCATTTTGAAGTCTAGACAAGTAGTCAGCAACTACATTTGCCTTCCCTAGCTTATCAATAATTGTTATATCAAATTCTTGCAATAGTAAAAGCCATCTTGCCAGTTTGCTTGTTATAGTAGGTTTGTTCATCAGATATTTTATTGTTGAGTGATCAGTGTGAACAAAAATGGGATAGCCTGTGACATAGTGTAAGAATTTGTTCAATGCATAAACTACAACTAGGAGTTCCTTTTCAATAAATGTGTAGTTTAATTCAGGGCCATGGAGGCTTTTACTGATATAGTAAATTGCATTCTCAAGGTTAGTAGGCTTTTGACCTAGCATAGCACCTATGGCATAATCTGATGCATCTATATGGATGTGGAATGGAATAGACCAATCCAGTCCTTTGAGGACTGGTGCAGTTGTTAGAAGTTTCTTTAGCTACAGGAAGGACTCATCACATGCTTGTGTCCATATAAATTCAGCTTCTTTTGTAAGCAATGTGTACAAAGGACTAGCAATTTGACTAAAATTTTAAATAAAGCATCTACAGTATCTAGCATGTCCTAAGAAAGATCTTACATCTTTTTTCTTAGTAGGGGTAAGTAATGTGAGTATTACCTCAACTCTAGCTGGGTCCAATTGAATTCCTACTGCTAAAATAAAATGCCCATGTACTACTCCTTCCTACATCATCATAAATCATTTCTCATTATTAAGGGATCGATTATGTTCCTTACATCAGATTAGCACCTTTTCAAGATTCTTCAAATCCTCTTCAAATGTCACTCCAAATGTTGTAAAGTCATCCATATATATCTCCATATAATCATGTGATATGTCAGCAAAAATACTAATTACAACCCTCTGGAATGTTGTTGGAGCATTGCACAACCCAAAAGGTAGGATTGAATATACATGTCCCCCATGGACATGTGAATGTAGTCTTCTCCTGGTCTTCTGGAGCAATAGTTATTTGATTATATCCACTATATCCATCAAGAAAGGAAAAGTACTTCTTACCAGCTAAAGTATCAAGTATTTGGTCAATAAATGGTAATGGAAAGTGATCTTTCTTGGTAGCTTTGTTTAACTCCTTGTAATCAACATAGATTCTCCATTTACCCCCCTTTTTGGGCACTATAACCAAAGGTGATACCCATTTACTATTAGATATAGGATATATAAAGCCAGCATCTAATAACTTTTGTAATCCTATTTTGACTATCTCCCTTAATGTTGGGTTTATCCTCCTTTGGGGTTGACAGAGTGGTAGGATTCCTTCATTGATATAAATCCTATGGTACATAGTGTAGGGCTTAATCCTTTCATGTCCCCATAGTCCCATGCAAAGGCTTTCTCATGTGTTTGTAGCAGTTTGGTTTGTTGCTCCATCTGTTGTGAAGGCATCTTATTATTCACATGGAGATTATGACCCTTAGAAAGCTCAATAGTAGTTGTAAGGTCAAGCATGGACACTTCAGGGATAGGACTTGTGTTTACTTCACTAGGTAAAAACTTATGGATAATATTGGGTTCTGAAGGTAATACACAGTTCTCAAAATTGTCTTCATATGTAGTTAATTCTAACACAGAACTCTCAGATATATCTTTGATTACAACATAGTCATTATTAAGAATGCTCTGAATGACTTCATCTTCTACTTGCAACTTTAGAAAAGATTACCTATGTAACATCATGAGCTAAACCATAGAATTCAGTTCTTCTTCCCCATCTCCTAAATTTGGCCATATAGGTGTACTTAAATCTGGCTACGATTGAGTTGAAGGATACAATGCTAGTTTCTTAGTGGCTTGCCCATCTGAAATTTTCATGTTTCCTAATCTACAACTAATGTTTGCATTAGCTATTGCTAACCATGGATGTCCTAGGATAATAGGGTAACTAGCAAGATTGACCTTTGGTGATAGAATCATGAAATCAGCAGGGTATTCCCAAGAATCTAAGGCAAATATTATGTCTTCTATCATTCCATCGAGGTTGACAGTAGAACTGTCTGCTAATTGCAATATTGTTGGAGTAGCTCTTAACCCTTTAATGCTTAGTTTATTCATAGTATACTTAGTCATCACATTAATGGTAGCACCTAAGTCTATTAATGCATTTTTGACAAACTGACCATTAATGATGATGTTCACAACTGGACTCCCTAGATCTGAATATTTTGGTATTACCAATTTTCCTAACATGATATTAGCCAACTATCCTATAACATGAACTATTGTAGGATCCTTTTTCTTTCTTCAAGGCTTCTTAAGACAATCTTCTTTTATTGCTTTTCCATAAACTGGGACATCCTTTATTTCTTAAAATAGGGGAATCTGGACATGCATGTTCTTTAGTTGGTCAATCATATCAAATGGTTGGTCTTCTTTTGGTATGGGCTTGTCCATGCTAAGCCTCTGAGGAAAAGGTGGTTTAACTAATGTATGATCATTAGCTGAATTGGAAACATTTTCTGGGGCTACAATATTTGGCAAAGCATTCTTTGAAATTGGTACTGATGCTAAAGGTTTGGCACTTCAGTGATAGGAGGTGGTTCAGGTGTAGGCAAGGTAGTACCTGATCTTAAATGTATATCAGCTATGTTAAGTGCATAGGCAAGGTACTGTTGAGCATCGGTAGCATACATTTGTTGTTATGGTTGTTGACTGTTGGGATTTGATTATGGTTGAGCAGTTAATTGTGTTTTCTTTTGAGGACCTATATTTGTAGGTGGTGGCACTATTGCAAGTATATTTGTTGGAGGTGGCAAAGGTGGATATCTAGGATTTGGATTAGGCCATTGCTAAGGTCCTCTCCACTGGTTAGTGGGCTGCAAATTTCCTTGTGGTTGTTTCTATTGGTTTGGAAATTGTGGTCATTGGGGTTATTGTGGAGGATACCATTGATTCTATTGATTATTTGGCCAAGCATTATTCTAAGTGGGTTAATTATACTGCGGAGGACTTTGGACATTCCAATTTTTCCACTGACTATTATAAGGATTTAAAATTTATAATGGGTCTTGAGGCATACCTTGTCTCATGGCCCATGGCCAACATTGAGCAACAAAGAATACTTTCTCATCCTCTCCTTCTATCTTTAAGTATTCAGTTGGAAGATGTTGATTCTCCAAGCTTGTGACCAATTTGTACTGACAATCCTTCTTTTGTTTGCAGCAATGGGGATAGTATTCAACTAGCTGTGCCTCCATGTTTGCATGCTTTTTCTAGGCAGTCATCATTTCTAGGTGTGTAGCAACATCATTTATTATGTCTTTCTTCAAGTCTAACAATAGGTTTGAAATCTCCATCTTTGAAATACCAGAGCCACTTCCTTTAGCCACTGTTGAGTGAAATCCCCTTCCTTTCTTCACTGCTGCTCTAGAATAGTTCAAACAAATCTTTTGAAGGTCATCCCAGGAAGATTGAGATATATCTCCTCCAGCCATGAGGTCCAAGGCTTCAAGATAGTTTTCATTCACTCCTCTTAGAAAAATCAGCTTCTTTGAATCCTCCTGCAATGCATGTTGAGGGTTCTTTTGTAAGTTAAATAAGAAGTGTGATATGCAGTCCTCTAATGTCTCATCTTCCCTCTGTGACATTCAACAAATGTCATCTCCTTTTGAATCACTCCCATTGTAGTATTCCTTATACTTCCTTAGAAATAAATCTCTCATCCCATCCCAATTTGCTACTACATTTGCTCCTAAGCCCATGAACCATCTGAGAGCTGACTCCTTTAGTGTCGTTGGAAATAGCTTAAGTTTATGACTGTTAGTATTATAGTCAAAAATTTGACACAGTATGTCAAACATGAACAAAAAGGTGTCAGGATCCTCTATGATGAGGCCATATAACTTTGGTAGTGCTGAAGTAGGTATATTCTTGAGGTTAGGGTTGTTGATAAGACTTGGAATAGGAATTGGAAATGTAGGAGCTGCCATTACTAGAGGTGTTGGATATTGAAACTGTGGCTGGAAAGTATTATTGACCGGAGGGTTTTGGACTACAGGTGGTCCTAGATTGGGATTATTATGGAAACTGGCTAATATTTCCACAAAATGATGGAGGTCAAATGTTTCATGAGTGTCTTCTTCTATTGAAGATGATGCAGCAAACTCAGGACTTGCGTTGAGAAATGGTAACTCAAGTTCCTCAAATTCTTCTTTTAGTTTAATAGGTTCTTTTGGAAGAAATTTGCCATGAACATCTCACCTTCTTTGATGTATGCAAGTAAGTTGATGACTTGTGAAGTAAGCTCACAACTCCTCTGTATTGACTAAAAAACAAGAAACTAATCTAAAAAATAAATGACTCATTAAGGTTCCTAGTTCGACACCATCCCCAGCAACGGCACCAAAAATGAATAGTCTCATAATAGGTAATAATAATCATGTCATTGTCTCTCCTAGGAATAATACATCTATACTAAGGATTACCATTCCCCATCATGAAATGCATTTAGATTGTCAACCCAAGGACGTAGACTTGAAATGGGACAGCACAGTTTGTGCACTAAGTTCCTCTAAGAGTCATAACACCTATGTTGCAGGAAGATAAAATGCATGAAAGGAATTTATGCTATTGCTACAGGAAAGTAAACACACTCAACTACTTAATGGAATTATGATAGAAAGCTTGTGAAATGAATCTAAGCCTGCCTAATAGCCCAAAACATTCACTATGTCTATCTCTACAAGTGCTGTAGGAACATTCACAGTAGTAATATTGTAGGAGTAAAATAGTAACTCTACTTGCAAGTAGGGAAAATGCAGAAATAAAATATAATCTAACTTAATCTAATCCACCTCCCAAGTGAGCCCCTTGGTTGGCTTCTGCTAACTACTAACATAGAAAATAATCCAAAATCACTCTTCCATTAAATTCTTCTTAACTGGTTACATAACAATTGAACAATAGAAAAGAGAAACTTCTGCTATACTGAATACATCACTCTATATTTTCTCATTACCTAACTAATTTCATCAAATCCCTTTATAAAGAGGATTGACGCTTATTGAAAATATAACAAAAAAGTCTGACTAAACCTTGCCAAATAAGGAGGTGGTAAAACAACTATGACATATTACAATTACTGCAGATAATAGAATAAGACCTCTCAAGAAATATAGAAAGACTTATTTCCTATATTCTCTAAAAAAAAAACTCCTTGGTAGTAGCGGCATATCCTTTGGAACCATGCTAGATTCTTCTGCCATGGTTGGTCTTCTAATGCTCCTTTAATGCGGTTGCACCACTCTTTGTACTATTTGTTTACCTGAAAGGTTAGTAGCATTTTGTGTACATATATATATATATCCAAGTCAACATTTCAACTCCTACTTAAATGTTAGAACATAGCTTAAAATAACTATATGAAGTACTACATTATATTTATAATAGTCAGCAAAACATGTCATTCTAGCTACCCATAGACTTTGTGTCTTTAGTTGTACTTAGCATAAGTTCACATAGGTATAAGTCATAAACGTTTTGGAAATGTCTTATCAGAGCATAAAGAGTGTCAACAAAGTATGAAGAATATAATAAAATTGAGACATTAATTTATCTCATCAATAGTTTTCTTCGATCAAATTGATGTTGTTAATCTTTATGACATTGATCAATTTCATCGCTTCAAATCAAATTGGTTAATTGTCAGCATATTCAGTTACTACAAATCAAATTTAACTAAAATTTATTTCCAGTGTCTCTTATCGGTTTTCATTCAATCAAGCTTAGAATCGATATGGTCAATTCTTGTTCGATCAAGTTCAGAATTGATGACTATCAAATCAAGTAGGATTTTGTTCGATCAAGCTCAGAATTCTTGAATTCATAGTTCTCTTTACTTCTCTCTAAATCTTTCAGAGTGGTCATCACTACTCTCTAAATCACTTGAGTTCAGAGTAGTTCTCACTGCTCTCTAAATCTCTGAATCTATCAGTTTCGATGAATCATGCTTTAAATCAGATATTCCTTGAATCCATGTGATGTTTGCAAAGAAATTCAAAGAGGGGAAAATGTAATCACCTAAAATTGTGCTAATAGAACCTAAGGCCTTATTTATCCTAATTCGAGATAAAACCCTAATTATGTTAATTTGATTCTTGATTATTGACATAATTCATGAAATTCAATAAAATCATTAAATATCCTAATTCAAGCATTTATCATCAAAGTATCAAGCAAGATCAATTTAATTATCTCTATGCCTAATTAATTAAATCAATCCTATTAAATTCATGGCTAGAGTAATTAATTAAAAGAAATGAATAAATCCTCAAAATGACATGTCACCTTAAAGGGGACAACAAACACACTTCAAACCAATGAGAGGTAGTCACATGGATCAAGCTTGGAGGCATCTCAACCACTCCTCATGGATGCATCCTAATTGTCCAAAATCTCAAGATTCTATAAAAGAGAATTTTCAAATCTTCACTCCTCTCCCTAATGCTTTGATTTTTGCTAATAGATAATTGATTTCATGCTTTCATATGCTCATAGCTAATTAGAAAACACTTCATTTTGGATAATTTTAATGAATCTCATGGCTTTCCTAGTTAATTTGGAATGAATTTGATTGCTTTAGCTTCTCATTTTCTTAAATCTCTCATTTTAGCATTGCATTGTCACTATTTAGGATTAAATCTGAGAGTAATTTACAATCCTTTTCGCACTTGTGCTAATTAGAGAGCAATAGGATGCTTTCAATTGTTTGCTTTCTTTTCTTATTTGATCTTTGTAACAATTGATATAATGTCCTATTGAAGTGTTGTGTTGCAAATTTGCAAGTCAATAATTCACACACACAGGTAAGATTATGCTCATCTCTTCCTACAATCATAAGTATATTATCATGACCATCGAGTACTTTACTAAATGGGTGGAGCTCATTTCTTTGACCTACATTATAATTAAGTAGATTTCCATGTTTATCCTAAACTACATTATTTGTTGTTATGGAATCCCTCAAACCATACTCACAGACAATGGCTCACCTTTCCAGAACAAGAATGTCAAAGACCTTTTCCAAAATTTTGGATTAAGCAAAAAAATTCATCCATCTATTATCTCTAGGGAAACAACCAAACTGAGGTAACAAATAAGACCATTCTCAAAATACTGAAAAAAGGTTGTTAATGGCACTACTCGAGACTGGTACCTCTAGCCTAGTCCTACCTTATGGGCATAAAGAATAAGTGTATGCACTCCAATGGAAGAAACTCCCTATTCCCTAGTATATGGATCAAAATAAATTCTCCCCATCACATTTGAATTACCATCTCTCAAATTTTACTTAAAAAATTTTATCAGGGAAGAAGACTATAGGGTGGCTAGGTTATGTGAGATGGAACTCTTAGATAACAAGCATCAAAGAGTATTAAATCCTTTGCAAGGCTATTATAATCACCTTAGAAGGAGCTATAAAAAAAGGGTCATATCAAGAACATTTTAAATTGGAGACATGGTCCTTGTGGAGAATCAAAGGAATCAAGTAGAGAGAGAAAGGCCAGGCAAATTTGAGCTAAACTAGTTAGGGCCCTATGTCATCATCAAAACCTTTGAAAATAGAGAATATCAATTGGAAAACCAAGAAGGAGATAATATCCCTAGCTCCATCAATAGCATGCACTTAAATAATTTTTATATCTAACATCCCAAGGCCAAGATTACATAGTCAAAAGATCTAAAATTCAAAAAAATCAGAAAAAGATCAAAAACACAAAAAATATTAAAAATAGAAAAGTTACCTTGGTGAAAAACTGGCAAACAAATGCCTTGGAAACAAAAAAAAAATTGAAGAAGAACAAAAATGTAAAGAGAAACAAAATTTCCCTTTTTTTGAGAACCTAGCAAACAAGCACTATTGGGTAGGTACCTTGGTGAAAATATGGAAACTAGGTGCCAAGTGTGAAGGTCCTGCTTCACCAACTATGAACTCAAAAGATCAACCTCCACTCACTAATCCACATCACCAAGCATGTTAATAAAAATACAAGAATCAATATCCACATTTGCATGCATGCCTATCATTGATTTATATTGGTTCATTAGACCAGGGGCAATCTTATTGTCAAGCTTTTATTGCTTCTCTAGCCACAATCTGTACAAATTTGAATTCATCCACTTGTTACCTTTCACTCATGCCTTCTTTAGGCTTTAATAAACTCATCCTACAACTGCTTAACTAATTCAAATCAGTTAAGGAGCATTAAAAATTAATTTAGGCTTCTAAACACTATTTCTCACCCAATTGGAAATTAGCCATTGACATTTAAAAATTTATAATATAAACTTTTATTTCTTTAACTCTTAAAGACCTTTAGACTCCAAATTTATTTGTGTTGATCCTATAAGGACAAAATTACATTATTAATGACTTATCGACCCCTATTTAATCCACTAGCACATATAGGCCATTTTTACATCTTTTCATCCCAGGGTCCTCATCGGGACCCTTGGAACTTTGAAATTTGAACTTTTACATCAAATGTTTCATTGCATAATGTCATGATTGGCTTTAAAATCTTCCAATTGACCCTCTCTTATGGCATTACACCCTTCATGATGCCTAGAGTCTTTATGTGTCCTTTTTCTTTCCTTGGTGCTCCTACACCATAATCCCCTCCATAAAAAGATCTCTTGCCCCAAGAGATATAGGGTTTATTCTTGATGCATCCAATCCTTCTTGATGGAGTCCTAAAACTTTGTCTTCCTTGGGACTTCTTTTTCAAATACAAATCCTCTTTTGTCCTCCTTGAACCTATAATAAATTTGTTGGAAATATGAAATGAAAACTTATTGTCATGGCATTTACTTGCTCGATGTCTGGTACAGTCATTGTAGGATTATTTTGACTATCCTTAATTTTTCAATCTAAGGTCAAAATGACCTCTATTTATACCCTCCATGGACATACCTTTACAATTTTTTATTTGTGTAGGGATAGGACACTAAAGTGTCCCCACTACTAGCCCATGTTTCACCACACTAGCCTACAATCCTACCTCCTTGTGCTCACTGCCAAAATCATCTATCTTCTACACCAATAAGGATGCTCTAACCTTCTGATCCTCTACCATAGACATGTACTCCCTATGACCCTGTAAATCAATATACTCCCTTTTTCCAAAACAAATAACCCTTGATTTATATGAGGAATTATTTGCTAGGTTTCAGGGTGGACTTTTTACCATCTTTGTAGACAATATAAGTGTTCCCATAACCATGGTGAATGGTTCTTCTCATACTTTTCCAAGGCCTTCCTAACAAGATATGACAACATGTCATGGGGACAATATCACATAACACTTTTTCCCTATACTCACTAATAGAGAAAGACACATAAGCTTGTTCCCTAATCAAGATACTTTTCTCATCACTTACCCAAGAAGCCTTATAGGGTCTTTCATGAGAGAACTTATGCAAATTCAACTTTATAGTCATCTCATATGAAACCAATTTATCAAATTAGCTTGGATTTATTATCATTTTCCATACCTTTCCTTGACTTAAACAATTGGTTCTTAAAATTAATACCTTTGGCCTTCTTCGTTGTTGCAACATGACTCCATTTCTCACCATAAGGCATTCCCCAACTTCTGAATATGCAATGATTGTTCTTCTCTCTCCCCCTTTTTTTCATCTTCCTCATTTTCATCTCTATCTTGTGTTAAGGTGACCCTCCTATCAATTCTCCTTGTGTCCTTTTCTAGACACTTGTAGAAATAATACCCTTCCTCTCCACAATTGTAACACTTGTCATTGAAGGTGTTTCCTCTACCTGCACCAAATCTGCCACCACCTCTTTGTCCATTTATTTTCTCATTCATAGGCTCCTTGCCCTTTTCATTTCTTCTTTGACCTTGAATTTCATTTTTCTTTTTTTCCCTTCCCCTATTAGCATGGCCTCTTCCACTTCCTTTCCTTTCTTGCTTCCTCTTTAACTTTTCCTCAGCCCTGATGGCTAACTTGTAACATTCTTACATTGTCCTAGGTGTAAAAAGACTAATTTCATATTGTATGTTGAGCGTTAGCCCACCCATGTAACTTTATACCTTATCATCCTCTTCTTCATCATGAGAAACTCTAATATCTATCTTGTGAAACTCCTTGGTGTACTTTTGGACATCCATGTCCTTTTGTCTCAAACTTTGCATGTTGTTGTATAATTAAACCTTGTAGTCTTTAGGAAGAAATTTCTCCCTCATCTTGTCTATCATTCTCTACCATGATGTGATCTTAGGTAACTTCTTCCATCTCTCTTCTTGTAATAAATCCCACCAAAGTAGGGCATTTCCTTTTAACCTTGACTTTACAATCTTCACTTTATGATCATCCTTCACATCTTCACAATCAAAAAAAAATTCCACTACACTAAACCAGTCAATCAACTCTTCCTCGTTCATTTTTCCATCATACATGGATTTATTAGACTTACCCTTGTAGTCATTTCCTTTAATGGCTTTAGCCAACTTAGCCATTCTTGCATCATCCAGGTCTAACTCTTCCCTAGGTGCTCTCTCTTCTTCTTCTTCAACCTCTTCATCTTCATGATATTCTTGATCATTATGCCATTTATTCTTATTCATTTATCTTCTCATATTTTCTATTTCTACCTTAGTCTTCCTACTATCCTCGGCATATTGTGCCACAATCTTTGCAAGCTCAATGTTTTTCATCCTTGGAGGCATCTCTTGAGCCTCTTCTCCAAAATTTTCAAACTCTTCTTCTAACATATACTCATGTCCTTTCTCCCAAAGGGTTCTACTTTCTTTGATACCACTTGATGCAAAGGCAAGTGGTTTTACAAGTCTAAGGCCTTCAAATATATTTTAAATGCAAAATTTGAACAAAGGACCCAAGGATCCCCTAGTGCACCCAATGGCTCCAAATGAGTGAAATGAATAGGAAGACCTACCCACTACCTCTAAAACCTTAGAAAACTCCCAACACCATTCTTAACTTATTCTAATAGGTTGTATCTACTTGCAATGACTCCAACCTCAAATCCACTACTAAGCCCAAATTGGCAGCCCTCAAATCGACTACAAGACCAACTAACTTGCAAAATTCCCAAACAACTTGAAAAAAACCTATAGTTATAGATACTCTTTTGGGGTTTTAAAATCATATGTGACAATTAGGTAGGGATACTTTGGATCATCAATCCCAAAAAATGTTGTCTACACTTCCCTCCCTAGGCCTAATTGGCTCAATTTACAAAGAAACCCTAAGATTCCCTTATCTCATGACCATGAAACTTTCAATATTCTTTAGAAATAATGTAAATAGAATAATTTTGGCATCAATTTGACTTAAGACCCCCTGAAAACATATGATCCACCGTTTACCCTCACCAATTTCCCCTATAAACTAGGGCTTTCTCAAACTTGACTCAAAGCTTATCTTTAGGACTTATTCTTTGATCCTACACCATATACTTGTCATAAAAAAATAACTTTCAACATAAAAATATGCCCTAATTAAGCCAAATCTCTTACTGCAATAACCATGGCACCACTTTTGTGCTCTTTTCTCAACAAATTCTTGGTGATCACCTGTAACCATATATTAATATGCACATTTTGTGTTAAGGTTATACTTTACAAGTCAATAGGATACCATACCATGAGAAAAATATACATAACATTCATAAGATGGCTCTAAGCATCTTGAAATCAATCAAAATTGCCAAATTACAAAGCAAAACTGGAACAATCAACAATGGTTTGATGAAAATGGTATACCAAGGTTATCAAATCATTCAAACTATTTTCTTAGAGACTTATAAGGGTTATTAAAAAATTATAAAATGATCCAATGCGATTAATTTAATGAACCATGCTCTTAAAATCTCAAAATTTTTAGAGAATCAAGTTTTTATTACTTCTCCAGCCACAGTCCGTACAAATTTGAATTCCTCCACTTGTTCCCTTTCACTCATGCATTCTTTAGGATTTAATAAAATCATGCTACAACTTCCCAACCAATTCAAATCAGTTAAGGAGAATTACAAATGAATTTAGGCTTCTAAACATTGTTTCCCACCCAACTAGCAATTAGTCATTGGCATTTAAAAATTTAAAATATAAACTCTTATTTCTTTAACTCCTAAAGACCTTTAGACTCCAAGTTTATATATGTTGATCCTATAAGGAAAAAATTACATTATTAATGAATCATCAACCCCTATTTAATCCATTGGCATATATAGGTCATTTTTACATCTTTTGGTGCCAGGGTCCATATCAGGACCCTTGGAACTTTGAACTTTTACATCCAATATTTCATTACATAATGTCATGATTGTCTTTAAAATGTTCCAATTGACCCTCTCTGATACCATTACACTCTTCATGATACCTTGAGTCTTTATGTGTCCATTTTCCTTCCTTGGTACTCATGCACCACATATTAACCCTAAAATGAACCAAAAACATTACAAAACATCATGAAAAACAACCATAAAAAAATGGAAACATTTCAAAATCCTTGCAATAAAATCATCTCTTTCATGCAAAGAAAAAAGTGACACCAAACATAAAAAATTGTATCAAAATGATGAGCTCCATAAATCAATAATGGAATAATATGACTTGTCTCTATCAACAATCCAATACATCATCAATCAATCAAACGATTGTCTTATATAGTCAACGATACACTCAAAACTAGACAGATTGGTCTTATATCAGTCATCCATTTCTGAAACCATATACATCCACATCAACACCAATCCAAATAATGATTATTAAGGTTGTTGACAAAGTCAATCATGTCAGTATATTTATCAATTTATTTTGCAATTGTGTTCCTATTCTCCTCAAGGATACCACTAAGTAGCGAGAGTGGCCAGGATGGATCATAAATATTGTTTTCTTTGTTTGTTATTTGTGGATTTTTTTGATGAATTTATGGGGCAATAATGTTTGAGGTTTCTATGATAAGAGTATTTAAATATATACCAAGTATCTAATTTTAGAACACATTGCAATAGATACCTTTTATTGTGATATGTTACACATACCTTAAATCCAAACATATGAACCCTAGGATGGAGCAAAACATTCCTTGTCTCCTATTTTCTTGTTTAAAATAGAGATTGTAGTGGAGTCCAAATGGCCAATATCTGGATGCTTTCACATCTCTTTATTGTAAAATAAGGTGTGATGATAATAATCATTGAAAATATTTATCCAACTACTCAAATTCATCGGTGTTTAATCGTGATTGCAATTAATTAATTTATTCTTATTACTAGTTCATTCTTCTTACTAACATTATTCTAACTAATTCAATTAGTCCAAAGGTCATGTTCTTAGACATTTCATCATAGGGTTTTCATACATAGTTAATATATTAAATAAGAAAAATTAAAAACATAGGAATGCATTTACACATCATCATCTAAGAATCATGTCAATCATACATCATCATTGTATACTAAAAAAAATATGATCAAGTGCATACATCATCACCATAAAGTAGAATTCATACAACCATTGCATATAGAATAATAATCATCATGTAATCAATGCATCATACAATCATATAGAAATTCACATCATAAGCAAATGCATACATAAGCACACACATAGGGAAATCATAAACATCACCAAAAAGATGTACCTCATATATATCTCATCATAAAATGTTTGAGTACAATGAGAGATCTCAAGCTCAGCAAAAAGAAGTAAGTGTCTATAGAAAAATGATACAATAATATAAATAAAATGTGTCTAAATCTATGTCACATGGTATTTCCTCCACCCTCTGATCTAGTGGGTTTAAGTGGTGTCATAGAAGTTCCTAGCTCGGTCTATCTAGTAGGTGCATCTGCACCTACCTGTGATGGTCAAATTGGTTGCATCACAAACCCACTATTTTGTTTCCTCTAAGATCTCTCAGATCTTCAAAAATCTATGTAACTTGGAACTCTTTTCTCTCTTGGCACAACACGCTCATAGCGCCTTCTTCAATAATTAATCTCCCATTGTGCATCCCAACCTACTTGAAAAATCCTATCAAGCACTTATTGTTGAGACAAATCCTAAACACTCGCAATGAACAATCTAACCTCCTCCTCTACCTATCTAGACCCCACCTTGACAAGTTGCAACTCTCTCTCTAATTGGGTAACTTTAGAGGTGTGAACCTAAACCTAAGCCTCTACCACTATCTATCTCCTATCTACCTAAAAGGCCCTAGCATCGGCCCATGTCATCAACCTAAGAGCTCCAAAAAGTATACTCTAAAGATACCTAATATGTTCCCTCAGACTCTGAACATCAACAATCTCATCCTCCTCTCCCTCTTCCATATCCATGGGATCATCTCTTCCACCCTCTGGTCCTTCAATTAGCACATCCATCACTACCAACCCCTTCTCTCCACCCTCATCTACATCATCCTCACTACTACTACTACTACTATTTCTAGTGCTAGCCTCGTTGTCTAAATTTGAGGATGGGGGTGATCAACTACTACTAATATTATCACCCTCTCCCTTTCCTACTCTATAACGCCCCACCAGGGAACCCAAGAGAGATTAACTTGAAACATACTACTAAGTTTGGTGAACATTTTTTAAAAAAAAAAAAAATTTAAATAAAACAATAAAACAAAACAAAACTTTTTCCATACACCACTATATAAATATATATATTTTATATATACATATATAATTTTTTTAAAATTTAATTTCCATATCAATAAACTTTAATTTAATCCAATGCATTTTCTATTTTTTTATACAGCATATATATATATATATATAGCAAGCTCAAAATATGGAAAAAAAGAATGATTTATTTTAAAACATTCATGCACAAGGTTCTAATTCCAATTTATGGAATGTATTCACTTTTCCTAGAATCTTTTGACTCTCTTTTCTAAGCTTTATTTGACTGTGTATTTTTTAACATTGACTGTACTTTTCCAGCAAGAATAATTTACTAGAATTGAGATTTTTCATCCAAATTGATTTTCTTTCCAAAGGAGATTTATTTTTCCCTCAGCCATATAGTTAAACTATAGTCTAGGATTGATTTTTCATTTTATAGGAAAACTATGAACAACCTTTAAACAAAATTTTGCCAGCATAATGGTACAATGCTAAAATTAATAAAAACCTAAAATATCTGATTCAAGGGTTTCTCTAATACCCAGAACAAAGAAAATACATACAGATCTAAGGAAATAATCAAGAAATTATTCAAACATGGAAATTCATCAAACAACAAACAAAAAACATAGAATAATATTTTTAGATCCTACTCAGATCCAATGCCAGAAACTAAAATGAAACCCCCTCAAAGATCTGAAAGTAGAATTTCTTCCTCAATTCAATCCAACCTACAGATCTGAAAGTGTGTAGAAAATAGGTACCTGATCCAGATGCACAATGAAGCCAAACCAATAAGCAACCACAACAATCCAAAATCCCCAAAATCGAAAGCACACAAGCCTCCAAAAATATTCTCCAAAACCCTAACCTAAGCCTAATTTGTCCTAGGAATTAGACAAGTATCAGTATGACTACCCTATCCAAATTCATCTGGTTGACAGGAATTCCTGGATTGTCTAAATTTGAGGATGGGGGTGATCGACTACTACTAATATTATCACCCTCTCCCTTTCCTAATCTCTCTCTCTAAGATGGGGAATCCTCTCTCTGATCCTGCACTATGTGAACTAATTGATGTCCATCCTCATCTCTATCCTCCTCATCCACAAATATCCTAGGCACCACTAGAGGACCACCATCCATGTCTACCCTATCACAACCATCTCTACCATCACCACCACCACCTCCTTCATCTCTCCAATATCTACCTTCCCTACCACCTCTTTGACCTCCTCTCCCTTGGCCTCATCCTTATCCTTTTCTCCTAGCCCTAGCACCACCTCTCTATCTTGGCATCCTTATGATAACTCTTGTCACTGGTATTGATATATATGTCAAAGGGATTGTCTTGTGACTATCCTACCATGTATCATATTGCGGCGGCATACCCACATTAATCATTGTAGATATGTAACCCCATTTGGCTAGTCTCAATCCCTAGAACTCTACTTCTGTTGCATGGGTAGGTATAACTATGCCCCAAGTAGGAACATCATGAGACCTTCATGAAAACTATGCATAGGAATCACTCACATCTTATACCTCTCTAAAATATTGAAAAACTTGCTCAAGGTTATGCAAATCAATCATACAGGTTGACTCAATAGTATGAATAATCCAAAACCTCCTCTTCCTACACAATGATAGGTGAGCCTCCTCACCTACCCAAATAAAACATGACATGTAAGGCATCCAAATGAAATATAGAAGCATGTCCAACCATTTCCTCTAGTATACTATATGTCCCATATGTCTCTGAATAATATCCCTCTCATACATATAAACGTAGGGGTGTCCCTCTAGAAAATTTCAAAAAACCACAGGTTGATAGATGGCTATATGCTCCCAAGCCCACACCTATAATAAAGTGACACCCATAGTCGATAGACTTATCCTAATGGTAAGACATGTAGAACATATGGAAATACAAGAGGGTGACCATACACAGACCCTAACCATATTCATTCCTATCTCATACCATCGCTCTCAGCGCCTCACCCCATCTAGCTGAGAACCCATGTTGTCTGTGGTCTAGACACACCATTTCCTCAGTCAAACTCCCTAGTAACATAGTCAACCTATCAAATCTCTCCATGAATCTATCTCATGTAATTTTGTATGGGTCTACCATCCCTAACTCATCCTGGGGCAATCTTGTAATCTTTGGTTGTTGTGCAAAATCTACCAATGCACCATGAGTCATTGTATACACTTAAAAATGGCTTCATTAATTAATTAAATATTTATTATTTAATTAATTATTATTCCTCTATTTGTTAAATAAATTATTCAATTTATTTATTAAATTCACTATAGTCTATTCCTCTATCCTAAGTCTTCTAATTAGTCTTATTAAAGTGATTTAATTAAATACACAATCACCTAAATATGACTAAGTTTCCTAGTCCACCTCACCTACCTAGTCACCTGACACATCACTTTGGCTAAAATAAATAATTATTAATAATTATTTATTAGTAATTATCCTCACCCACACATGTCCTATTCTTAAGGGCTATGTGGCCTCATAGGACTTACTCTCATGACCACATGTCCTCTCAACAACCAAGTCAAGAGACATTCCCTATTCCTAAGGGGCTTCTCAAGCCACCTCTAAGGGTCAAAGGTGACTCATAGGACACTTGTGCAAATAGTCCTCATGAGGAAAAGGTCTCTCCCTCTTTCTCTCTTTGGTCTTTGTGAGACACTTGACATGTGTCTTTCCCTTCCACCTTCTTCCTCTCACATTCCAACTACATCCCCCTTTCTCTCAACTCCTTCAACCAAGTCAATGCTAGCCCTAGGATCTTCCACCTTTCATTCTCAACCATAGGATTGTGCCACCTAGGCCTAGATCCTCCAAAAAATCTATAAAAGGAGTCTCATTTCCCCTTTGAGAGCTAATAGGTATTTTTTAATAGGCATTCAAGCATTCAAGCAATCAAGCATCCAAGCATCCAAGCATCCTAAGAGAAATCAATCCATATTATCATCATTTTATTTGCATTCCATCCATTAGATTCCATAAGCTATTGTGCACTCATTTCATAAAATCTCCACACTTTGGTAGCATCTTGGGAGAAGGCTTCATTTGGAAATCTGAGAGCTCAACCTCTTCAAGAAATCAAGGCTAGGAGGATAATGGAGACAAGCTGCATGGTAGGTTGAAGGTAATTAATTTAGTTTCATCATTTTATAGTTACTTTGTATTCTTCATTGTGTTGCATTAGATTTATTTATTGCCTTTAAATAGTTAATTTATCATCTATAGTTATTAGACATCTAATTTGCATACATTTTTGGTGCTAGAAGGAGGGCCAACCTCCATTTTTAAGATTCTATTTTTTTAGTTTTCCGTGTGCAGATGTTTCCAGGTTTTTACTACGCATTCATTCATGAATCCTGTGCATTCATTCATCTATTATGCACATGCATTTCCAATCAAATCTGTCATTTTTCTATCTTTTTCATTTTCAGTTTTTAATTAACATCTGCACATCTGTTACATTTTCCTGCGCATACATTAATATTTTCTATGCATCCATTTCATTTTTCTACGCATCACTCATTTTGTTCTACGCATATGTTTAATTAGTCTGCACATTTATCCATTATTATTGCGCATATGTTATTTACAGTAGTTAGGTTTAAATTTTTTATTTATTTTGATTTTAGCTAACCTTTGACAAGTTTATGTTTGCTCTGGTAGCTTTTAGGTTGTTTTGCAGGACGTTGTTTTTGAAGACCCCATTATTAAACAAATTTTCTAATGGTTTGATTGCAGATTGCCAAGGGGTTTGCAAAATAAACCATGATCTCGTTTGGGCTTAACAAAAGACATGTCTTTGCTTTGTGTGTTTTCTTTAGAATAGCTCGAGTGTTTTTTTTGTCTTGCTTAATAGCATATCTGTAATCCTAAAATTATAACAACGTATCCTCTCCCCTCGCCATTCGTGGACCTTGGGTGTAAGAGAAACTATTATAATTTTTAGAGGGTGGTCTTTGGTGGGAAAAGAGGTACTCACCCCAAGGAATGACCCAACCAGTAATAGGCTAAAGCCAAGCCCTTCCAAACTGGTATATAAAAAATGCTAGTGTGATTAGTCTCACATTAGACAGGTGTGAATTCATTATGGCAACCAAAATCTCCTCCAGTACCCTAGTGGTGCGTTAAAGTCCTACTTAGTAGAGGTGAAAGCCTTTCTTTGAAAGGATTGGGAGAGCCCCCTTAATTGGGAAAATGACTTGATCACAACCACCTAAATGGATGTCCTTATTAAAAGCTTTTGTTTAGTGGCCAAAAACCTTCTATCTGCTAGCTCAAGGAGTCACCCAAACTCATGAAGACACCCCACATTACTCACGGTTCATAGTAGAGATAGCAGTTCTTTGGGAAGTAATGACCCATTGAATTCAGAACTTGGTGTGCCTAAGAAGTGAGTGCATTGTAAGGAGGAGCCCATGCCTCCAAGTTCCTAGGCTGTCCGCTATGGATTTGTGTGGCTAGATTTTATTATCCTAGTGGGGATTTAGCAGATATCGTCCTTGCCTACCATAGGATTGTAAGTGTGTTTGTGCATACATATTAGCATAGTTAGATTAAAATCATTTCTATCTTGTGTGCGTGTGTTTATGCATTTTTCACTTTGCCAAAAACCAGAAAACATCAAAAACATCCAAAATTTTCAATTCAGATCAAAACTTCAGAACCTGTGCATATATCAAATCTTGCTGTGCATTTGATCCAATTTGTTGTGCATTTGTTCAGACTGTCTGCGCTTTAGATTTTAATAGTTAGCATCTATCACATCTTGTTGTGCATCTGTTTCATTTTGTTTCACATTTATCAATCTTTCCTATGCATTTGTTGCTACGCATTTACAATAGTGAGCATTTCCACAAACTTTGCAATTTTCCAAATCACTTTTTTAGATACCCATTTTCATCTTTAGTAAGATTTTGGAAAAATAGTCAAGTTACATAGACCTCTGATCTTTAGTTTGACCATTTTCATCACTTTTCATCATTCCTTCATCAAGACTCATCAAATCATTTTCTTCCAATCTTTGAAATTCTCAATTTAGTGTTGAAACATTACCTTATCTATCAGATTTTGATCTTTGTGAGTTTACCATATCAGGATATATCATCCTTAAACCACCTAACTTACTTAGGTTATTATCTCTTGATTTCCCTTTATCATATCATAGTGAGATCTATACCTCCTATTGACTTAGAGTTTATCAAGTTGTCTTATCATTTTTCAACACGTCTCAATATCTTTTCTATCAATCACTTTCCATATCATCTCATTAGAAATCTTTCATCCCACAATCAATTTTCTCAATTTTATGGTTCAAACTCGATCTCAAAAACTCAAACAAGCCATTAATCTAGAATCCCTAGACAGGATGGAAGGAAATACTAGCAACGAAGAAAACCCTTGGCCAAAAGAAGCTCCTAAGAAAACTTCACTTTTTACATCCAATGACGAACCCACTGATGATGAACTTAGGGAAGCTTCACAAGATCCTCAATTTTATCATGTCATGGAAAGACTCTTAGGCTTGGATAGAGAGATGTATTTCCTCATGCTTGCTCAACAAGGAGCTAAGTTACCAAGTGATTTTGATGTTTCTTGTCTTAGAGAACCAGCTCACACAAACAATCAAGAAATCCCTAAAGGTTCTCAAGATACTCATGGAGCAAAGGAAACCAATCAGCAATCTAATCCTTCTCATAGTCATGAACAACACACTATTTCTCAAAATGATCAGCAAAACCATGCTTCCCAAAATCATGCTTCACAAAACAATGCTTCCCACAACAATGTTTCCCAAAACTCTCAACGAAACATGTTATCTTTGGATCCCATTCTACAACAAATCTAGATGCTTCAACAACAAATCCATGACATCCAAACTGGATCATCAACAAAGAAGTATTCCTTGGATGATATCTGTCCTTATCCTTGTGATAAGAACTTAGCAATGATTCCATTCCCTCCTTATTTTGAGGTACCAAAATTTGACAAATACAAAGGGAATTCAGATCCACAAGACCACATTCATGAGTTTTGTGCTGCTTGTATTGAAGTCGCTCACAATGACACTTATCTTATGCCACTATTTACATGAAGTTTAGGAGGACAAGCCATGGAATGGTTCTCCAAACTACCCCCAGGCATCAAATCTTTCAATGAGCTTCTTGACAAATTTGTGACTCATTATTCATATAACATCAAACATGAAGTCACTATGCTTCATCTTTGCAATGCACATCAAAAGAATGGAGAACCCTTCCTTACTTTTTTGCAAAGATGGCATCAATTGTTTGCCAAATATCCACGAACGATTCCTAAACAAGAAAAGATGGATATCTTTGTGCATAACTTTACACCAGAAATGAGTTATAGGTTACAATTGCAATGTCCACCAAATTTCAATAAGCTCATAGAAAATGGTATCAAGATTGAGGAAGCCATGGTCAGAAAAGGTGAGATAAAACTTTATTCCAAGGACAATGCTGGATCCTCAAATCCCAATCCCAACAACTATAACAATGACAAATCAAAATTCTGGAATAAAAACAAAAACATTGTCAATGATGGGATTGTTGATAATCATAATGTCAAACCAACACAACCCCTTCTCAATCTCACAAGTTAGGCCAATGCTACTCAAGGTACTTATAGAAATCAATCATCAAATCAAAATACCAACAAAGATTCATCTAAACCAAGATTTGCTTTCATGTCACCTCGAAGAAACTTTACTCCTTTAGGGGAATCTCTTGAATCAGCCTTACGGAAGTTAATCACAAAGAATCTCATTACGCTTTCTAACATGAAATATTTCAAACCTAGAGTGAAGCCTTCTTGGTGGGATGAGCATGATTATTGTGAATTTCACAGAGGCAAAGGACATAAAACCAATGATTGCAAAAGGCTCAAAAATGTAATTCAAGATCTAATTGAAAGTGGTGAGATTAGTGTTGATGGACATACCTCAAATGAATCACATACGGCTTTCAAAGATCCACTTCTTGAGCATGAAAAAGGAGGTTCTTCCAATACTAAGAGTGACAATCAAGCCAATTATAATTCCACTCCCTATCGATATGTTGGTAACATTTCTGAATGTCATCCTTCTAAGTATTATGCCAATGTCATTACCATCAAAGGAAAATCAGAGAGTCACCCATTCCATGTTACTACTCATGCTCAATCCAAAGTTACTCTCCAAAGAGTCCAATCTAAACCAAATGCACCTCACAACAAGTATGTTTATGTCCCAAAGACTACAATGAATATTTCCAAACAATACAACCTTTTGGAACAACTCAAGAAAACACCTGCCTAAATATCCATCTTAGAGCTTTTGCATCTATCCCCATCTCACAAAGATATCCTTGAAAAAGCTCTTTTAGAAACCCAAGTACCCACAAATCTAGATCATGATCAATTTCAAGCTATGGTGGGCCATTTAACAACCCCGCATTACCTATCCTTCACTGAAAATGATGACTTAGCTATTACCCAACCTCATAATGCTCCCCTACATATTGAAGTCCTTGTCTAGAGTCACAAAATAAAATGAGTACTAATAGATGGAGGAGCTGGCTTAAATATCTGTACATTGAAACTAGTCCTTGCATTGGGATTTTTTGAAAATGTTGTTGATCCCAAGAAGAAAATCATGATAAAAGCTTATGATGAGGAAGAGCGGTCATCTAAGGGGTCTATTATTTTACCAATCAGAGTAGGTCCTATAATCAAAGATGTACCTTGCCAAATCCTAGACATGGATCTTGCTTATAACATTCTCTTGGGATGACCATGGATTCATTCCATGCAAGCTATACCATCAACCTATCATCAATGCTTGAAATTCCCTCATAATGGTTAGGAAGTCACTAATCTATTCCAGTATTGTAGTTCTATGAAGACATTTGATTCTTTGATACCTTATAGCCGTACTGGATCTTCTACAACTACACCCATTAATCCTAGTAATATAGCATCAACATCAAAATCAAATGGGATCAAGATAGACATAAAACAAAGAATTATGGGAGAATACACTTTAGGTCAAGGTCTTTGCATCACAAAGTTACCTTTATCTCCTAGATCATATGGTAGATCTTTGATCACTAAACAACAATCAGAACCCCCTTCCACACTTGTTTATGACACATTTATAAGTGGGGGCACAATATCCAAAGAGGTAGCTGAGCGTAATGCTGATCATTTGCTTAATTCATAGAAGAATGAAGAGGATATCAAACATGAATATATATCACTTGATTTCTATGGTAAAGGGTATACTTTGTTACAAAAGATGGGATACCAAGGTGTTGGACCTATAGGGTTACAAAGAGAAGGTGTTATCAAACCGATCTTGCAAAATCCAAACTATCAAAGAGACACTATAGGATTAGGATACAAAGGAGAAGGACCAAAAGAACCAAAAGGAAAAGAAAAGATCACACCTTTTCATGAGATATCTAAACCTCCTGCTTTGCAATTCAAAAAGAATGGTATGTATGTGGATCCAAAAAAAACAAAGGATAGCATAGGGAATCATTGATAGACTTGGGGATAATGATGATTTTGACTCAAATGATTATGAATGGGATTCATTATCTGATTATACTACAGAAATAGGAGTTGATGTTGTCCATCACTATAGTAATGATTACCATGAGGGAGAGAGTTCAAGGAGTGACTCACTAGGATTGGTCCCACGTAATACTACTCTTGTCGATCATGAGGGAAGTGAGCTTTATTTTGCGATAGACAAATCAGATGAGAGTATGGAAATAGACCTCACTAATACCATCATAAATCTTGACAACTTTTCTATCAATACCATCTCTACCTTTGAAACTGACCCGAATGATCTGATGCCCCTTGTACATCCCAAACTTATCGATTGGGATTCTCCTGATCATCCAGAACTTGATGTATTCCATAATGATGACACAATCATTGACTATCTTGGAATCAGAGATCATTTACCACCAGGAGATCACAAATCAGGATTTCCAATAGAACTCAATGACATGGCCTACTTTGGTGAGAGTGTCAATCCTTTCAGTCATAAAAATAATCAACAGATCTAATGGTGAAAATCACTCAGTGACAGTATTAGATCCAAAAATAGCAAAAAAAAATAATGCATCTGATGGTGAAAACTTCTCTGAGGCACCTGATGATGGAAGGATTGACACTCTTCCCAACTATTTGTATCGAGAGAAATTTGCTATTCTTATAGAACCAATAGTACCTCTTAACATTGGCATAGAAGAGTCTCTGCACATCCTCAAAGTAGCAGCATCCTTGACAGAATCAGAGAAAGAAGCTTTTGCAAAAAATTTCAGAGAGAGACAAATCAACTTTGCTTGGTCCTATGCTAATATGTCTGGCCTGGATCCAAATCTCATTATGCATCATTTATCTATCAAACCAAGTGTAAAACCAGTTAAGAAAAAGCTCCGCAAGATGCATCCCCATATTGCACTAATGGTTAAAGTAGAATTGAAGAAGCTCCTAGATGTTGGATTCATTCAGGCTATTGATTATGCTAAGTGGATTTCAAATATTGTCCCCGTCTCAAAACCAGACAAATCTATTAGGATTTGTATTGATTTTCAAGATCTTAATAAGGCTTGTCTGAAAGATGACTTTTCTCTACCAAATATTGACATTATTGTTGACCTGACAGCTGGGCATGAGATGTTATCATTAATGGATGGATTTTTTGGCTATAACAAAATCAAGATTGCACCAGAAGACCAAGAAAAGACTTCTTTTACTTGTCCATGGGGTACATACTGCTAGAATGTGATGACTTTCGGCCTTAAAAATGCTGGAGCAACTTACTAAAGAGCAATGACCACAATCTTTCATGATATGATGCACACCATTATGGAAGATTATGTTGATGACATTTTAGCAAAATCCAAAGACAAAGCTGGTCATTTGAGAGTGTTGGATAGAATATTCACTCGGATGGAAAAGTATCAAATTCGACTCAATCCAAAGAAATGTGCATTTGGAGTTACATCCGGTAAACTGTTAGGGTACATTGTCTCAGCCAAAGGAATCAAAGTGGATCTAGAAAAAGTTAAAGCAATATTGGAGATGGCTTCCCCCACTAACATCAGTCAATTAAGATCCTTGCAGGGATGTCTCCAATCCATCCAAATATTTTTTTCTCAAGTAGCATATTGAAGTCATCCCTTTCAACATTTGTTGCATAAAAATATCTTATTCCAATGGGATGATCAGTGTGAAGTAGCTTTCAATAAAATCAAGCAATATCTAGCGAATCCTCCAACTCTGATGTCACCAATTTTGGGAAAGCCACTCTTGCTCTATATTTCAGCTACGACGGTTTCACTAGGTGCTCTACTAGCTCAGCAAGATCATGAAGGAAAAGAAAAAGCCATCTATTATATCAATTACACCCTAGTAGGCTATGAGCTAAATTATTCTCCTATAGAAAGAGCATGTATGGCCATTGTTTTTGCATCATAGAAATGGTGACATTACATGTTGTCACATTTAATCCAGCTCATCGCAAAGATTGATCCTTTAAAATATCTATTAAGAAAAATAGCATTGATAGGCAGATTGGCTAAGTGGGTCATGCTACTTAGTGAATTTGATATTGAATATGTAGATAGGAAGGCTATCAAAGGTCAAGTGATAGCAGATCAGCTAGAAAATGCTCCATTAATGGATGACCAACCTATACATATAGAGTTTCCTGATGCGCACATTTTGGCTTTATCTACACAAACCTGGCAACTATATTTTGATGGATCGTATACTCAATAGGGTTCAGGAGCTGGTATTCTTTTTGTCACACCACAAGGATACGCCATTCCATAATCTTACAATCTGCTCTTTCCTTGCACCAACAATGTAGCAGAGTATGAAGCCTTGCTAATTGGGTTAAAGATGGCTTTACAATGGAAAGTAACTGAAATAAATGTCTATGGGGATTCTCACTTGATTATAAACTAGGTTAATGATGATTATCAGACTAAAGATGATAAGTTATTACCATATAAATGTATGGTTGATGACTTCAAACAATATTTCTCAGTCATCACTTTTGAGAAGATTCCTTGGCATGATAACAAGGCTATCAGTGCCATGGCAATGATTGCTTCTTTGTTTGATATAGAAGATACCAAGGTCTATTTTGAGTTCTTGGTGGAATCCCTGACTTGTCTTGCATATGATGATCCTAATACGAGTATTATATGTCATCTAATTGGACACGACTCCCCAATATATGGAAAAATTTATTCCTATTTGAAAAATGACATCCTACCCCCTAACCTATCCTGCAATAAAAAATGAAGTTTTCTCCACCAAGCCTCTCGCTATGTCCTAATATCTGATACCCTTTATCAGCGAGGTCTTGACGGTACTCTCCTTCAATGTCTCGAGCATGATGAAGCTCAAACTACCTTGTGAGACATACATGAGGGTATTTGTGGGACACATTTGAGTGGTCCCTCTTTGGCTAAGAAACTCATGCATATGGGTTATTATTGGCCTACCATGGAAATAGATTCCTTTCATTTTGCTAGAGCATGTAAGAAATGTCAGATAAACGGAAACCTTATTCATGCTCCAGCACAAGAGTTACATCCTTTTACAACTACCTTTCCATTCAATCGATGGGGGCTTGACCTCATGGGCGCTATCAACCCTCCATCTTCCAACGGTCACAAATGGATTCTCACTGCCACAGAATACTTTACTAAATGGATTGAGGTCGTTCCATTAATTACCACCACAAGGAAACAAATATCCATGTTTATCTTAAACTATATCATTTGTAGATATGGTATACCTATTTATCTCATTACTGATCATGGGAAACAGTTTCAAAATCAGGACATGGATGAACTATGCAAAAAATTCCATATTACCCATAACTATTCTACCATATATTATCCCCAAGGAAACAGCCAAGTTGAGGCGTCAAATAAAACTATTGTTAAAATCCTACAAAAGACTGTCAATGACGCTAGCCGTGACTGGCATATCCAACTAAATCTAGCCTTATGGGCTTACCGTACCTCCATCCATACTCCTACTGGAGCCACCCCATACTCCCTTATCTATGGATCTAAGGCAGTCATACCCCTCGAGGTCGAGTTGCCTTCACTTCATGTCACTCTCAAAGATTTGATTCCTGATGAAGACTATAGAGTTGCACAGTTGACTGAACTAGAACTGTTGGATGAACGTCGTTAGAGAGCTTATGATCATTTGAAAGTCTATCAGCAACGTATGTCTCATCAGTATAATAGAAAGGTAAAGATCAGAGACTTTTAGTTGGGTGACTTAGTCCTTCGTGAAAATCCAAAGAATCAATTGCATCATGAAAAGAAGGGCAAGTTTGAACCCAATTGGTTAGGTCCTTTTGTAGTTACAACAATTTATGGTTCTGGGGCTAATCAATTGTCCACACTTGAGGGAGATCCTTTGGATGAACCTCTTAATAGTATCCATCTCAAGAAGTTCTATCCTTGAAATCCCAATGCAAGGGCTATGTATATATTTTGTAAATACAAAAAATCATAAAAATCCAAACAAAAAAAAAACAAAAAACAAACAAATATAAAAAAATCAAAAAATCAAAAGAAAACTGCAATAAAAGCATGTGGTGAAAACCTGGAAACAAGCACCATGTGTATCGAGTTAGCTCCTCTATCTATTAGGATTCTTCTAGTGTGTTCGTTCATTGTATATATCCACAATAAAATGGCTAGTCAGTCCCCATACCCACCATGTATATATCATAATAAAATGGCCAGTTCATACACCATCCATTGTATCTACCCATAATAAAATTCCATCATAGCTTGGTCATTTGTCATGGTTTTCATCCTAGTCTTGTTGTGTCTTTCTTCATCCATAATAAGTCAATCCATCACCTAGCTAGGGGCATGTCCTCAACCTAGTCCAGGAAGTGGATCTATGATAGTCATGACTCTTAGAGGACACAATGGAGTATTTTCACCAGATAAAGAAAAATGCAATCAAATGTTCTTTCACAATGATATCTTTATGATGAATCAGAATCTGTGATCTATCCTTCGAAACATGACTATTTATCGATCGAATCTTAACTATACATCATCACTTGAATTGATCACTATATCTTACACTATCTTTTTGGCAAAAGAAATGTATATTCATGGCAGGCATGTTAGAATGATTTGTTGTAAATTATGCATTCATATCTAGATTTCATTGTTATCATGTTTCCTATGCTATTCCATGATATCTTTGACATGAGTTTGAAACTCTAAAATGTCATTGATTAGGATAGCCATGATGGGGCATGGTATTTTCTTTGGTTATTGTTTGTGGGATATTTCCCCATGAAATCAAAGGAACAAATAATTAGGGTGTTTGCGCATAAGTGCCTTCATTCATTTAATATTATTGACAACATCCAAATCATGTTGTTCTACATATGCTATTTAGGTGATACACCAGCACATACCTCGACTCCAAATATTTGTTCCCCGATGGAGGAGGGAATATTCCTTGTCTGTTACACAAATGAAACTTAGGTCATCTCGGTTCAATTATACCTAGATGCTTGTCAAGTTTTGCAATATTAAACTCCATGCAAGAAGTGCTCGGGTCATCCTGGTTTAATTATACCATGATGCTTGCATTTTCTTGCAACATAACGAGCTCAATGATGAAACTTAAGTTCCAGTTATTATGAAGTTCTAAGATATTACCTAAAGTTGTGGAGATACATTCATTTCATATTGCATTTCATCTAAACAGTTCATAACTTACATATCAGTGCTCCTTTTATAGAGATTTGTAGGTTACCTTTCTTATTAGGTTATCTTTTCTCTTAGTCTATTCTTCTTGTGTTAGATACATTGTTATTTAAGTTGAGGACATTTGGACAACCAAAAATATTAAGACTTTTTGCATTTAACATTTTTCACTTAATCATTTAGAGACATATGTTATCTTCATTAGGAGTGTTCATTTGTATATACTTTAATCATTTTTTATAGCAATCATTTCATCTCATTTTATCATGTTATCAGTTCTTATATTCAATCATCTTAGGGATATTATCCATTATTACATTATATATCATTCATTCATTTGCATTACACTTTCATTTATTATCCATTATTACATTACATATCGTTCATTCATTTGCATTGCACTTTCATTTATTATCCATTATACACATTATATATCATTCATTTATTATACATTATATTCATTTTACATCATTTATTTACTATCCATTATATGTGTTTCCAATCATCAGTTATATCATTCATTCAATATATGTTCCTTATACATTGTCCACATTGTTCATCACATTATTGCATTGATAATTACATAGCATTAGTAAACTCATTTAAGACATGCATTTATATCACCATCATATGATTATTAACCAGTAAGCATCAAAAATATCAAATCAGATATAAATCATTCTAAGACATACATTCTATGCATATTAAAGTAAATCATCACATGCTGCATATGTCAGTACGCACATGTATATAAATCATCAAAGAAAATCATGATAGAATTGCATCACTATAAATATAGAATCAATCATATAGCATCCATCATATAAAGTCCATAAAACAACAAAAATGTCCAAATGTCCAATGATATAAATCAATAACAATGTGTCTATAGTCAGTGTCCATCAAGTCAAAATATAATGATACAATGAAACATAATGGTACAATAGTGTATACAATGATCTCTCAAAATCTATGAGCCACTACCTCCAGACTCTATCTGTCGCTGTCTACAGGATGCAATGTGGCCCTGTCCTGCTAAACTCCCTGATGCTGAGGATCCACCCTAATCTCCCAAACCTATCGATGCTCTAGGAGGGTGTGATGATACACCCTCTCCACCAGCTGGTGCCCCTCTGTCATGAACTACCATCATGATAGCCACTGAGCTCTCCCTATAACTCCCGATCCACTGATCCCTTGGGACTGCCTATCTATACGCCTCTCACCAGTAGGATATCTCCTTCCCGGCATGTATCATGGCTCTGATGCTATCTCCATGAGGACCCAACTCCTCTGTGCACTGCAGCTCATCTAGTAGCATCTCCAACTCCCCGAGTCTCTCAAGCGCTGCATCCCGCTCATGTCTCAACACTCCCATCTGCCTATCCATCCTCTCTATCTGTCTCTCTAGGCCCAAAACCTAGTCTACCTATACTTGTGTAACTGCTAGTTAGACTAGTAGTGCATCAATCTGAGGAGTATAAATGTATGTAGGGTTGTCCTGCACCCTAGAATCTGATCGCCACTGGTCTAGTAACTGCAATATGCTCCCATGCCCAAACATGGAGCAATGTGAGTCTTGCTGATAATGATGCACCCCTATGGTACACCACCTGATGCAAATCATGATATAGATGTGCTAATAAACACACACCCCAAGCAAATCAGGTCCCATCCATCATCCACTATAATGTGCGGCCCCATCCAACTGAAAATCCATGAGATCTACGATTAGGGAAAATGAAACCCCCAATCGCTCCAGCTAGTACCACTGGTAATAGCTCATACAAATCCACCATATCATCCCATCTAATATCCCCCTCCTCAATGTCATCATCTCCAAAATGGCTCTGCACTCTGTCACTCCGCTGTGTCGATCATAGTGTACTAACTCTCCTGTAATAGGAAGCCGGAGGATGCGATATACATTCTCTAGTGTAACTGTCATCTCCCCTGTCAGAAGATGAAATGTACTCATCTTCGAGTGCCATCTCTCTACTAATTCCATCATCATACTCTAGTTTTCCCTAATCTCAGGTGTGTAAATAACATGATAAAGGCCAGATGCACCAATCAATAGTCTGTCAGTCTCTGACAGCGCTGGTCTCAGATTCTGTGTGACGGGATATCTCTCCCATGACATCAGAATATCAATAATGTCCTCCTAAACAAATCAAATAACATCAACCTATCAAATTTTGATAAACTGATCTACAACATCTATCTATCCTATTATATCAACTACAAACATGTTCTATCATGTGTTTTTAATAGCTGATTTTATCAATCATCTAGTCTCAAGACTGGTTAACTAGAAACCATGCTACAATGTTGCCTATCTTGACCTAATCGATCAAATTTAACTACCGATGGATCCAACTCAGCTTATCGACATCTAGTTTGACCTATTTTACTTTCTAATTTGACCAAATTCTATCCATCAAACCAATTTGTAGCACAAAAACATGCATGTGCCATAACTTTTCACATTTGCGCAACAAAACATGTATGCGCAATTCTATTGCACATTTGCACAACAAGTCATCACTAATGTGCCAAAAGAACCAATGCGCACTTTTACACAACATTTGCACCATAAAACAATGCATCTTACATGTATGCACCATTTCCCTAAACAAATGCGCAGAACTTTGTAGTTTCTGTGCAAACATCCCTATTTGTTGCACATTCATGCACCGCAATGGCGCATTCATTCTTCGCCCAAGAACAAAAAAAAATTCTAATCTATTTCTATCATTCAATCTAACCTAAACATGCTAAATTCTATTTTAACATGCATCAAATCCTCAAATCACAAAGCAGGATCGAGTCACCTACCAGTTCACCCGAATCAGGTGGTCACTGGAAGCGTCTGACCCTCTCAAAGCGGTGATCTGACAGTGGAAATAACATCCTGGCGGCTCTTCTCTTCTCTCTCTCATGCTCTGATCTCCAAAAGATAAGTGTGCACAATGACCTTATTATGGACCCCTTAGCCCTATTTATAGCCTGTGGACCCTACGTGCTTGGTGTGTGGACCCTACTTCTCATTTTTATTCCATTTCACCCCATTTTCACCCATCTTTTCTCCTATTTCTTTCGTGAGATTGATTATCCCTATATATATATATATATATATATATATATATATATATATATATATATATATATATATATATATATATATATATATATATATATATATATATATATATATATATATATATATATATATATATAATTAAAATCAAAATTTAAAAAAAAAATTTTAAAAATAAAAAATAAAAAATTTTCCACTCATATTTTTTGTTAATCAATCTCTCGAGGGGGCATGCTTAGGTCATTTCAGACATTGTCTGGGGCAGGGGCAAAATACTTGAAATTTCTTTGAAACAATGTGGCACGCACATTATTTCAAAGAGGGGCAAAATGTATACACTTAAAAATGGCTTCATTAATTAATTAAATATTTATTATTTAATTGATATTGACTTGATAAATTAATTAAATATTAATTATTTAATTAATTATTATTCCTCTATTTGTTAAATAAATTATTCAATTTATTTAGTAAATTCACTATAGTCTATTCCTCTATCCTAAGTCTTCTAATTAGTCTTATTAAAGTGATTTAATTAAATACACAATCACCTAAATATGACTAAGTTTCCTAGTCCACCTCACCTACCTAGTCACCTGACACATCACTTTGGGTAAAATAAATAATTATTATTAATTATTTATTAGTAATTATCCTCACCCACACATGTCCTATTCTTAAGGGCTATGTGGCCTCATAGGACTTACTCTCATGACCACATGTCCTCTCAACAACCAAGTCAAGAGACATTCCCTATTCCTAAGGGGCTTCTCAAGCCACCTCTAAGGGTCAAAGGTGACTCATAGGACACTTGTGCAAAGAGTCCTCATGAGGAAAAGGTCTCTCCCTCTTTCTCTCTTTGGTCTTTGTGAGACATTTGACATGTGTCTTTCCCTTCCACCTTCTTCCTCTCACATTCCAACTACATCCCCCTTTCTCTCAACTCCTTCAACCAAGTCAATGCTAGCCCTAGGATCTTCCACCTTTCATTCTCAACCATAGGATTGTGCCACCTAGGCCTAGATCCTCCAAAAAATCTATAAAAGGAGTCTCATTTCCCCTTTGAGAGCTAATAGGTATTTTTTAATAGGCATTCAAGCATTCAAGCAATCAAGCATCCAAGCATCCAAGCATTCTAAGAGAAATCAATCCATATTATCATCATTTCATTTGCATTCCATCCATTAGATTGCATAAGCTATTGTGCACTCATTTCATAAAATCTCCACACTTTGGTAGCATCTTAGGAGAAGGCTTCATTTGGAAATATGAGAGCTCAACCTCTTCAAGAAATCAAGGCTAGGAGGACAATGGAGACAAGCTGCATGGTAGGTTGAAGGTAATTAATTTAGTTTCATCATTTTATAGTTACTTTGTATTCTTTATTGTGTTGCATTAGATTGATTTATTGCCTTTAAATAGTTAATTTATCATCTATAGTTATTAGACATCTAATTTGCATATAGTCATAATATGAAGGATGCGGTATAAGTCCTCTAATGTAACTATAGCATCTCTAGTCAGAAAATGAAAGGTACATGTGTCAAAATGCCACCTCTCAAGAAAAGCAGAAATCAAACCATTGTTCATCATGATCTCTAACATGTAGCATATCCAATACATGCCTAATTGTCTATACACATCTCTCTCGGCCTCATATAACTAAAATCAGAGTCATATAACCTGGTGGCCTCAACTCTAGACATCTGAACACATCATAGGAAACATGTAAGCATCAAAGCCAAGATACGCATCAGTACCAAGTTTAAAAAAATTGAACCAAATGGTTAAAAATAAGTTATTTTCATCAATTGTGAGACACTTATATCAATTGCAAAATTCTAAAATCAATTGTAAAACTTTTAAATCAACAATAATATTTAATAGCAATTATGACATTTCAATCAGTCATATGCAACACATTTATCAATTGCAATATTTTTCTCACAATTGTGACGTCCAATTTGCAATTGTGACAAACCTGATAGGCAATTTTGACACTCTTACATTTTCTAGCACAATTAACAAATTTTTGAACATCCAATAAATGTAAACATTAATGATAAAATTATGAATACTCACTGTCAATTTGCTTCCCTCTAGACTACAATAGGTCTAGACTCAGTCAGATAGGTGCACAAATCCAACTAGCCTCACCATCGCTACTCAAATACATGAAAATGAAGGAAATTTTTTACTAGGTATCAAGAGCTCCAAGGATGTAAAGTGACAAAAATTAATAGTTATCCACTATTTATATTTCATTGACCGAAACTCTATTTGACCATCATGGACCCAGAAACTTCAAACTATGACATCTTTCACACCATGGCTCCATTTTTCAAAATGTTCGATCTTGTGCACGCTATTCAACACTCAACAAATTGATGCCCATTTTGCAAGATTTTTCTCAATTTCTTAAGGGGGCATAAAATCCACTTGCTATTGCTAGGGAAAGCTAGGGCATGACCTGATTAAGATATTCTTTGACACAAAAATCATAATCACATTGTATCAAAGAGGGGCAAATGTAGACACCAAAAATTTACTAGTCTTGTGAGTTCACATTAATTACTAATTATTCTTCCATTAGTTAAATAATTTTTTAATTGTTTAAATAATCACCTTTGTTCTTCTAAAAACCTAATCTTGTCATCATATAATCATTTTCCCAATGTTAATTAAATAATTAATATTATTTAATTAATTAACCTTTAATAAATTGGTCTTTATCAGTTAATTAAATTCAATTTCTAAAAGTCCTATAGTTTAAATAATTACCTTTAATTATTTAAATTAACTAATTAATTCCTGCAAATTAAATTAATTTCCAAAATTAATTTAATTCAATCTCAATTTCCATTTAATTTCATTTCTAATTAATTTCATATAATTTCATCTTTCTAAAAAAATAAATTTAAAATTTAATTAAAATCTTTATATCTCCCGAAAATTTGAAAAATCAAACTTGTGAGCTTTCAAAATTTTGAAAATGCAAAAAGCAACTTTAAATAAAAAATTAATTCTTTTCTCAAAAATGAATTTTAGAAATTCATTATTCTCAAAATCAGAAAAATCTCTTCGATGTTTATCTTCCCTTACGTTGCCTAACTGAACTCTCTACTTTTGAGTTTGATTTGAAAATAAATCCTCATCTTTGGAAGGTTACCCAAAATCTCTCAGTTCCTAATTATCTTATCCATTCAATATATTTACTCAATTTGATCTCAACCGTTCATCCAATTCTAAAAATTTATATAAACCCCCTCCATTATCATTTGGAAGGATCCCAAGTTTTGAATATCAAGTATCTTATGTAGGTTTTCTAGCAATCAAGTAATCATCTTGGCGACTTATTCTTGAATCTCTGAGTTCAAGTGTTCACAAAATCAACACTGAGCACCATCCATCCACTTCAACAAAGTGCAGAGAGGCAATGGAAGGATTTGAGCATAGATTAGATTAGATTTCTTATTTCATTCTAATTAATTATGCTTACATTTTGTTGTTTATTAGGGCTATTAATTTTTAGTAGTTTACTTTTATTAGTTTGGTATTACTAACATGTTTCCAGAGTCTTTGTAAATTTTCCCTACATACACGGGTATAGAGTGTTTTTGCATATGAGTCAGCATGGTTGTAGTTAAGTGTTTTGACTATGGTTTAAGTTAAATTTTCACTTCACTCTTGTTTATCTTTACATTTTTCAACCTAGTCTGGATATGGGCTTCAAGTTTTATTAGTATGGATTGCAGTTGGTTTCATATGCATATTATTGATCATATTCACATTTCAGACATGCAATATTCAATATAGTTTAATTTTTTAAGGGATTTGGAATAGTTGAGAATATATTTTAATATTCATTTACCATGGTAGTTTTGTTTTAGTTTGAAAGCAACAGATATTATAAACTTATGATGTTGAAGGCATTTGGAATGTACACACACAGACAAAGACCGTTGTGTTACTAAGCAGATAATATATTTTATAATATGTTATAAAGAACTTGATATGTACTTGAATTGTATTGTATCCATATGATATAATATTACATATAAAATTATACTTATGGACAATAATATATTGTATGAGATAATGAGTTACATGTTGTATTATGATTCTAAGTCTCAAGTGATGTGAAACCAGAATATGTTTAGTAATAAAATATAGATGATACTCTATGTTGAATTGAAATGAATTTGAGAAAGACAAGTGTAATAGCCACTAACACATATTGTTAGTGAGATACCTCAGCCAGTGAGACATTGTATACAACATTTTCAGATAAGCTAGTCAGGAAACTTAGAGTAGTTTTATTCTCCAGAGCGTTTCCACTCAGGGCAATCTCTTGTGTCAAATTTTGGTGCATGTTGCATAAACAAGTTCAAATTTGAAAATTTTAATTTGTGTAAGAACACTGATTCACCCCCCCTCCCCCCCCCCCCCACTCTCAATGTTCATTGCGATGCTATAACCACTATTCTTCCACTATCATTTGCAGTTAGGGATGAAACGAACGTATGACATCTCTTCCACTACTGTTGCTAGAGGACTCTAATATTTTTTATCATTTCTATTAATTTTCTTATATTTTTAAAATTTGAACTTGTTTATGAACACTAATTCAC
Organism: Chamaecyparis obtusa; assembly: GCA_027943335.1. Taxonomy (NCBI): domain Eukaryota; kingdom Viridiplantae; phylum Streptophyta; class Pinopsida; order Cupressales; family Cupressaceae; genus Chamaecyparis; species Chamaecyparis obtusa. Next base: position 1,910,415 of record BSBK01002634.1, read on the forward strand.
CCCTCCCCCCACTCTCAATATTCATTGCACTGTTACAACCACTACTCTTCCACTATCATTTATAGTTAGGGATGAAACGAACGTATGAAAACTCTTCCACTACCATTGCTAGAGGACTCTAATATTTTTTTATCATTTCTGTTCATTTTCTTATTTTTTTGTTAGTTACATTTACAATATTTCATTATTCTGTTGACTCATTATAATTCCAACTAGGTCATAAGACAATGAAATGAATCTCAATTTTTTTTCAAAAGATTAAATATTTACATAGAAATTTGCTTCCATTGCAAGAAGCCTCTCGGCTTAATATTAATTTATATATATATTATTGATATTTAGAATTTCTTAATTGTTTAACCTTTTTAACTATTTTAAATATTGATATATGTTTTTAAATATAGATTATATGTAATGATTTAAATATCAATTAAAGATGAAACTAATATATCAATTTTATTTTGTACTAAATTCATATTAAATATTTTGTATGTATGTATGTACATGTTAACTCCTAAAAGTCCACTCAATACTAAGCTCCTAAAAACCTAGTACTTTTGAAGAACATGGGAACAACCATGAGCTTGTGGGTTTACTACTTGAATGGTTGGACCTCCAGATTATAGGTTGGCTGCTATAATGGTACTTCACCTAATCTAACTGAAACTTATGAACTTGATGGGAAAAGGGAAAGGAAGATAAAAGATAATAAAATGCTTTGAACGAAAAGGTGATGCAGCAAATAATAAAATTACAACTTGATGTTCTTATAACACAAGGAATATTAACACAGTGGTTTATGAGATACAAATTTAATTAAAGTACTCATGCACATAAGTATTTCATAAGAAGGCTTTAGCTAAGATTTAGAAGATTAAAATCACAACCAGTAATCTTTTAACCCTTTTCACAACCTGTGACCTATGCATGAAAATTGTACTTGTAAATATGTAATAATGAGACATACAATCAAGGCTTCACAATGAATCATGAGAATTTATATCAATCACCAAATTTAGCATATTGAGACAAGCTCCAAAGTAGATCCAAAATTTGTTGTATTATGCTCCAAGGCAAAGAAAACCAACTCCAAAATGATATACAATCAATAATCTACACAATGTGAGAAAGTGTCACTCTACAAGGGCTCTCAAAAATTGGATCCTTAATAATGACCAAAGAGAGAGAATATATAGAGGAACCAAAAATTTGAATTGGGTTGGATCTAGAAAAAAGCCTCAAAAAGAGGACTTCATACTCATCCAACACCCATTCAAAAACTAGAAAAAGTCTCCTAGGCTCAGATAGAAACAAATATCCTTCAAAAAAGGACCCAAAAGGCTCCAAAAAGGTGTCCAATGGATCTAAAAATCCTTCTCCAACAATTATATATGAAGAACACTCCAAGTTGACTCCAAGAATTCCTAGAAAGACTCAAAGAAGCTCCTAAAAAACACTCAAAGAAACTCCTAAACTCCCTCTAGATGTCAAAAGACTTCCTCCACCCTTCTAAATGCTCTCAAGTTCATTAATTTTTTTATTAAGTCATGAAGACTTAGCAATTTTAGCATGCTATCTTATCTTATTTAATATTTAAAAATCAGTCTATAAATATACCAACTAATAACTATTGAATATACAAAATAACACAAAATAATAAAATAAATAATAATACCATAAATTGATTTAAAACCCTACCTTTTATATTTATATTAAGAAATAATAAGAGTTTACTTAATAAACATAAATAAGAATTTATGTTTATTAAGTAAAATACTTTTAGCTTAATAAATATAAAAGTTATATTTTAAATTAGCTATGAGGTTATTATTTGTTATATGCTTGCAATGTTTTTAAAAGAGGCTTCTCCTTTCCTCTAAGGAATTAAGCCTTATGGCCCCCACGGGCTTACATTTAATCATTTGAATTTTTTTTTAAAACATGCCACAAAAGGCATCTCTGCAACTTTCATCGGGTTAATACTAACCGTAAAACAAGACATCTCATTTTTTCATGTTGCAACTTTGGGGAGAGTGGAAGGTGCCGCCACAATGAGGGTTTTTGGACTAAGCCATGATGAATGCTATTGGTATGTCCTTTTGTATCTGCTTTTCAAAAATGATGGAGGATCCTTTGGAGTTTCTTCCTAAGAACGAGGGTTTGAAGGAAGTACTGAGAGTATTTGAGACACTTAGCTGCAAATGTGCTGAGATTTTTTTCTAAATCATACTCTATTGGTAAGTATCTTTTATTTACAGTCATTTTTTCCTTTCTCTATGGATTTGATACTTTGCAAAAAAAATGCAGAAGAAAGGAAAACATAACAACCTTTTGTGTCCTCAGCACAATTTCCCTGCATAATTTTACATTCATAGAAACATGCTCTTTAATCTCTAACACAACTATCCAGTAGCCATGGATGATTGAAGATTTCATCCTTCCATGAAATATTTATGAGGGTTTTATCTCTTTGAATACAAAAAAAAATGGACTCTTATAGTGTGGCCTCTATGTGTTTCCACCCTGAGTTTATACATACTTGAGGACTCCTTCTGAGAATATGGGTTTTTCTAGACATACATTAGCTTCTCTCATAGCTCTCTACTTTCATTCAAAATATGGTATTTGGCTCTTTAATTATTGATCTAGGTAGGAAAATAAATTTTCATGTTGTTCACTTTGTATTTCTACAACCGTGGTTTTCCATGTTAACAAATCCTATAGAATATGTTATGCATCTTGTTGGCATTAAGCAGGATTGCCACTAGTGACAACACTTATTTGCATTCTGAGTGCAAACTGAGCAGAACAGTGCAAACTGAGCAGAACAGTGCAAACCGAGTAGAATAGTGCAAACTGAGCAGAATAGTGCAAATCAAGCAGAATAGTGCAAACTGAGCAGAATAGTGCAAACTGAGCAGAACAGTGCAAACCGAGCAGAACAGTGCAAACCGAGCAGGACAATGCAAACCGAGCAGGACAGTGTAAACCGAGTAACATTATGTCTACCGAGTCACCAGTATTTACCAAGTTCAAAACCTACCAAGTGGTTAGTATGAACCGTGCCTTCACTTCTACCGAGTGCATGACGATGCCGAGTAATGCAGTGGACGCCGAGTATCAGAAAGTCACTGAGTTAGTTTGCAGAAACCGTGTAGCCATACTTGGGTTGACTTAGTAGCACTTATGTTTATTTGTCAAGCTGACTTTATAATTGTAATTGTAATTAATTGTTTAGACTTGTATATAAACAATGTTGTAAAAATGACAAGAAATAATGAGTATGAATGTGAAAAAGAAAGAAAGGCAGAGATAAGCAAATTACAAAGGGCTACAGCAGTATAAGGAACAGCAAAGATAAATCCATCACAGAAGGTGATCAGTACATCAGCGAATCTCATTCAGCAATCCAGTTGCAAAGCAAGAGATCTACTGTTTCATCCTAACAGGTGAATCAGTACTAAAATCCTTTAACTGAGTAGACTTAACAGTCTTTTGTAAAATCTCTTTACCGAGTACATACTTCTTTTGTAAGTTTGTTAAAATCCTCTAACAAGGTGGACCTAGCAGTCCTTATTGCTCCTAGCAGGGCAGATCATCAAAAGTGATCAATTGTAAGCCTTAACCGGCCAACTTTATACTACAGTACTAAAGCTTTGTGGGTTTCATCCCCACCCCAGTTTTACTTTCTTTTTGGAAGGTTTTTGGGTAACCAAATCTAAGTGTCATTATTGTGAATGCTTTTAAGTTTCATGCTTTCTATATGCAAAGGGATAAAGTAAACTATATGTTAATACATCTGTAATTGAAAGAAAATTTGGAGTTACTGATTCACCCCTCCCCTCTCAGTAACTTGGTTAATTCCTGAATATTTCCAACAATTGGTATCAGAGCTATATTGGTTCTCAAGATAAAGATTAACTAGCTTGAGCAAAGATCCAAGACAATGGAGGTATTCAAACTGAACAAGGTGATTGAAAATGAAAAGCTAGATCTGGAAGTGGCCATAGCTAAACTTAAAGAAGCAAAAGAACATCTTTCCCAATCCCTAAGAAGAAGGAAGGAACTTGCAAATCAGATGAATGATCAAAATTACATTGAAGAAAAGATTGAAGATCCTTTTCCCTCAGATAGCTCAGATGAAGCAAACAATGCTATCAAAGAACTCCTAGAAAAGAATGGGTCTCTGCAGGAAGAAGTGAGAAAATTGAAAAGAGAACAAGAACTACACTCTACAAGATTTTGTGAGATCTTAGAACAAAGAAACAAGTTGAAAGATGAAATAGATGGAAGGAACAATGAAGTCCAAAATAAAACCCTTCAGCTAGAAAACCTAATTGATCAGATCTCCCATACAAATGAGGAAATTCTGACTCTAAGTTCAGAAATAGAAAGCACAAGAGAAGAACTAAGATCTGAAAAGGAAATCAATCAAAGATTGGTGGATGACCTAAACATCGAAAAACAAATCAATGAAAGAATGCTGAAAAGCCAAGAAGACTTAAATTAGCTGTATGAGTGAAATCTTCATAGGCAAAAAAGAAAAGCAGGACTTGGATACAAAACAGAAGGTGAATCTTCTAAGCAAGGTACTCAAAGAAATCAGAAACCTACTTGTAATCATTGTGGAAAAATAGGACATACTTCAAATAAATGTTGGAGCAATGAAAAAGCAGAATTCAATGGAAAATGCTACAACTACAATCAGCCTGGTCACAAAGCAAATGAATGCAGGGAAAAACCAAGATTCAAAGGTAATTGTCACAAATGCAACAAACAAGGTCATAAGGCATCCGAGTGCAGATCCAAAAAATTCAATCCAGCAGAACAAATTATGAAAGCAATGTTTGGATGGGATTACAACACCTGGTGTAGATGTCATTACTGTGGAGAATATGGACACATTGGCATGAACTGCATAAAACATCATCTAAGGAAAAGAGATACTACCATAAGATGCTTCAAATGCACTAAACTTGGTCATATAGCCCGAAATTGCATGAATGCTAGTGAAGTTGAAGATGGAAAGAAGAATGAAGCAACTAAGGTCAGGAAACAGGTAAGACAACAGTGGATTCCTAAATCTACCGAGCAAACCAGTCCAAGTAATGGAATGGGTGGCTCTACTGACTCAAACTAAATTCCCAAGAAAGCACTGGAACTGTATTCTCATAGACCAATTTCAAGCAGTTCTAGAACTGAATTAAAAGAAAGATCTAAATCGGCATAAAAGATGCAATAAGATCACAGGAAGGTCGGTATCAGTTTTCACTGAGCAAGGTCGATACCAGTCTTTACCGAGCGAGGTCGGAGCAATATGAATTCTCGAGTTCACCGAGTTGCGAAGTCTTTACCGAGCAATTAATTCATAGTGGGTGACAGTCTGTCGAAATTCATACCCTAATTTGTACTGAGCATTAATGACAAAGTTGTAAACAAAAGGCAAGAAATCAAACTCATTCTTCACCGCGAACTTTAGCACTTTGAGAGCAGAAAATTTCAAGAGCAATCCAGTGATTCAAATACTTTTTGCGAAAAGAATTCTTTGTGACCTACCATGGCATCATCCAGCACTTCAACGAAGAAAGGATCAGAAATGATAGTCCAAGGGGAATGGAGAGCACTAGATTTCAAGCTCGTGCCCATAATTGTAGCAGCCCTAGACCTGAATGGAGTGCAATCTCAGATTCCTCCTAAGGTACTACTTGTTAACGATATTCGCAATCATTTCAATTGTGCAATTCAAGAAATGGGAAACCTAGAGCTAGATATTGTGCGTGAGGAACTGTGTGTGGATGGTATTCTAAAACCCGAGCACAAACATCTGGAAGACAAGGGATTAGTTCACATTGCACATTTACCTCGAAACTTTCAGGAGAAATGGGTTAGATACATTCTCAGCTGTGTACATGATGGCAAGATTTGGCTTGAGCAACCCATAGAGAGCACTAAGAAGATGATTCATCAAATCACCGGTCTTCCCATGTTAAACAAAGCTAAAACTACCAAAACCCTAGGTCGACTGGAGCTGGAGAAGAAAACCCTAGCCGAGTGGGATGGTAGAGGCATGAAAGTAAGCAGCATTACTGATGCTGAACTGAAGTTTGGTACACACATAATTGCCCATAAAATATACAGTTCAAGTTGACAGAATAGTGTCTCCTGTGAAGCCATAGACCTAGCATACAAAGTGGTCAAGAATAACTTATCATTTGACCTTGCAGATTTATTGTTAAAACAGTTTAACAAGAACGTGGAAAGCATTCAAACTTCCAAAAATAGTCCATGTAAGTTTGGATCTCTACTGGTCTGTTTATTCTTCTATGTTCAGAAATTCTTCCCTTCCAAAGGAAAAGTAGTATGGAGAAAAGATGTGCCAGTTCTTTATGAGATAAATGAATATATTTCAGAAATGGGTGAAAATTTTGAGAGTATCATGGATAGTTATTTTGAGTCTTTCAAAGAGAAAATGAATGATAGATTCTGGATTCCATAGAAGTTGGTTGAAGATTATAAGGATGATATTTGTTTCATGGTGGACTGTGACAGAGTATACATTCAAGCAGCTAAACTGAGGATTGTTCATGTAAAACCTCTTCCTTATGAGGTAAACATTGATGAGACAAAGAATATCATTGAAGCCCTCCTTAATTAGCCTGTTAATCCCAAAGCTCCATATTTTGGAACATATGATGAAGCTAAGGTGAGAATTGAATTAAGCATAAAGCTTCCACAGGTGGTAAATAAAGGAAAGAAGAGGATAGCCAAAATGCAAATGCTAACCGAGGACAAAGGAGAAGACACTGAAGAAGAAAAGGAAAAGGATGAGAAAACAGAGGAACCAGAACCTGCAAAGAAGAAAGGAAAGGTATTCATCACTAAGGCACCTAAGCCTCCCACTGCTGTATTTACAAGGAGAAGTGCAAGGGGTAAGGTAGACAAGGTAGACAAAGATATAATATTCAAAAGGCCTCCTCTAACCCTTCAAGAGAAGATCAAACTTTTTAGAGAAGGATCAGGATCTAGAGTAAGTAATAGAAAATCTTTTAAATATGAAACCAGATCGGAAATAGAACAAAAGGAGATTGAAGATGCTGTCATTGAAAAGATGGGACAGTGGAAATACTCTTCTGATGAAATAGCCCCACAGGTTCCATCAGCTTTATTAGATCCAATAAAAATGAGATGGACCAATGCAAAGCAAACTGTAAAAGACATATTTGATCAAACCCTGAGACAGTTAATGCCGAGCTTGAAAAATGATGAAATAAAGAAGGCATTAAAGGAGAATGAAAATAAGATGACACTGAAGTTCAATACTTGTTTGATTTTGATTAACAATATTGAATCGGTTGTGAAGGCTGCAAATGCCACATGGAAGAACATATACCATCTTCACCAACCGAGTATTGAAACAGTTATAATAAAAGACATTGAAGATGACAGTGATGAACAGGAAGAAGCCACTAAGGTAGATGATACTGTGAGGATAGTGGCAGAAGTCATTGCATCACTTCCTACCTCTCCAGTAAAAGTTACTACATCTAGCCTAGAGACACCTTCAAGCATGGTTGTGACAACTTCAACATTTTTCCAATCACCTATAGCAACAACAGAAGCAACTACCATTTCTTCTACCGAGTTGCAGTCTCCTACTTCATCAAGTTTTCCAGCAGTAAGTATTCCAGTTTTTGATTCTACAAGTGTAAATACTTTAAGTTCTCCAGTAGACAGTATACCAGTCTCTATAGCCAGTCCTACTATGTCTACTGTTACTACTACTAAGGCATTAAGTATAGATAAGCCTAAGGCTCAACCGAGTATAAGATTTTTGGGCAAGAATATAGTAGAGGATATAGACCTAGATGAAGAAATAGAGATTCCAACATTAGATTTTGCAAATCTATCAGTGGATCAAATGCAAAATATAGGTGAAATCCTCCAAAGGAAAGTGAAGCAAAAGAAGCTTAAAGAGGAGAGAGACAAGGAATATAAAATCATTAAGGATGCTAAGGACATTTTGTCTGAAGCATTAGGTATTAAAGTAGACTCCTCTCAACATGTTTTGTTACAATTAGTAGAAGCAGTAAATAAGTACAATGAGGATTCATCTGGGATAGAAAAGTTAGTTGAAAGAGCCGAGAAGAGATTCAAAAATAAAGTGCTTGAGCACATTGCTCAGCACATAGCTATTAATCAAGTCGAATTGTCTTCAGTTTTGTCAAACATTGAATCTTCCTATTCGAATGTTACCTCTCTTTTGGCCAGACTATGCAATGTTGTCGAGTTCACCAAGGATGTCAAGGATAAAATGAATAAAATTGATGAGGATTTGAAGATTAGCATATAGAAGCTGCAACTTGAACCAAGTTCAAACTCTGCTCATCACATGAAAATCTCATACCTATCAAATACGCAGTCAGAACTACTGAAAGAAGACACAAGGATCCAGTCCACACTGCTAGACATTCAGAACATGATCCTTCCCATCATGAATACAATGTATAAGCACATTGAACATTCTAAAACATTGATTCATGACAATCAGTTCTCAATAGCAGATCACATGATTGAACTCTCTACAGAAGTCCAATTTGCAATCCAAACATGCAAGATTCTGCAAGAAAATTGGGACAGAACCCTGGCACTAATAATGAAGGTACACTCTATCTTTCTATCAAATTATGGATTCTCTCTGTAAATCACTTGTATATACACCTTTGGCATTATCGTCAAAAAGGGGGAGATATGTATAGAAGGAGATATGTATAGAAGAAGATATGTATAGAAGAAAAAAAGAAAAAGTTAGCACATTGAAAGGGGAGACAATTTATAAAGCCCTATAACAAAGACAAATTTTGAAAAATCAAAATAAATCTCAGTATGGTTCTTGTATATAAGTTTTGGGCAATAAGTGTTTTTGTCACTAATGCCAAAGGGGGAGATTGTTGGCATTAAGCAGGATTGCCACTAGTGACAACACGTATTTGCATTCTAAGTGCAAACCGAGTAGAATAGTGCAAACCGAGCAGAACAGTGCAAACCAAGCAGAATAGTGCAAACCGAGCAGAACAATGCAAACCGAGCAGAATAGTGCAAACCAAGCAGAACAATGCAAACCGAGCAGGATAGTGCAAACCGAGTAGGACAGTGTAAACTGAGTAACATTATGTCTACCGAGTCACCAGTATTTATCGAGTTCAAAACCTACCGAGTGGTTAGTATGAACCGTGCCTTCACTTCTACCGAGTGCATGACGATGCCGAGTAATGCAGTGGATGCCGAGTATCAGAAAGTCACCGAGTTAGTTTGCAGAAACCATGTAACCATACTTGGGCCGACTTAGTAGCACTTATGTTTATTTGTCAAGCTGACTTTGTAATTGTAATTGTAATTAATTGTTTAGACTTGTATATAAACAATGTTGTAAAAATGCCAAGATGTAATGAGTATGAATGTGAAAAAGAAAGAAAGGCAAAGATAAGCGAATTACAAAGGGCTATAGTAGTATAAGGAACAACAAAGATAAATCCATCACAGAAGGTGATCAGTACATCAGCGAATCTCATTCAGCAATCCAGTTGCA